>JAVJIF010009567.1:0-174961 GCA_038442645.1 Agave tequilana
TGTTGGCCCAAAGGCCATTAGCCCAATATTTTGATGATAACAAACCATATTTAGTTATGAGTTTAACAATCTTGTTTAAAAGGATTTCAGGTTAAAAGAAGTTGATTTGACGGCTCCACAATCAAGACTCACAAGTTTGAACGCCGCTAAAGATTTGCATTCTCAAGCCAAGCACGGTAGAAAGCTTCGGGATCAAGACATTACCAAAGATTTGTATTTTACTTTTCCTTTTAGACATTTTGTCAAAACCTAGATGATAGAAGTAGATTATTTGGGATTGTCACTCACACACACTTAGTTTGCTTCATGGCTTAAAAAAAAAAGGAATCTTCATTTCAGAATGTTTTGTCAAAACAAAGTTGGAAATTAGTTTATAGAAATATCATGTTTTGGAAAACCAGCTTTTAGAAAAAGGAAACAAGTTTTATTAAAGGATTTTTTATCAAAATGATCTAACATGTTTGAGTATTGATCTATGATCATACTCTTAAGTGTATTAGGACTAAAACATTATTTACAAAGTCCTCAAACCAAAAAGATCAGAACCTAAAACCCTTTCCCAGTTTTCTGCAGAATCTGTTTTATCAGATCTGACAGAGGCCGGTCGACCGCCCGGGTCGACCGACGTGCACAACTGTGCATGTGTGCACGTCGGCCGACCGCTCGGGTCGACCGGGCACTTGTCAGTGCTTTCTGTTTGTTTCGGTCGACCGGGCGGCCGACCGTTTTCCCCCAACGGTCAGAAATATGACCGTTGACAGTCGACCGCCGGGTCGACCGGTAGTTGTCAGAAAAGTCTGACAGATTCCAACAGCTCTATTTTCTGATAGATTTTGTTGGGATCTCACCCCAACGAATTTCTCTAGCTGTCTTACCCTGTTTTTCATCCCCTATAAATAGTGGGTCATTTCAACATGATTAGACACAAGATTTTGATAAGATTTACATTTGATATTTACAAAGTTTTCAAAAGCCTTTTTAGAAAAGATTTCCAAAGCCAAAAATTTCCAAACACCTACTTGAAGCTAATCCCTCTACTTCACTCTAGTCTTTTGCACTTCACAATCTCAAGTTCTACATTTGGTTATAGGATTGTGCTAAGTGAGCTATTTGTGATCAAGTGTGATCATCTTTCTTCTTGAGCGAAGTTGTAGAGGCATCGGCCTCAAGCGAGCTAGTGTGCTCCAAGTGGTGTTGCGGCATCACGAGAGATAGGACAAGTGTGTCCTTATATTGGAGATCCAGTGGGATCAACAATAGTGGAAATCCTTCAAGTGTGAAGGCGGGGACGTAGAGCGTGGCTCGAACCTCGGAAACATATACTCGTGTTTGTGTTTGCTCAATTCTCTCTAAACTCAAACTCTCTTTAATTCTTGCACTATTTATTGTCTTTTATATTGCAAGTCCTTTTTAGTTGAGCTAATTGTTAAGTAGAATTTTTAATTCCGCGTTATTGCCATATTTCATATAGCCATCACCTATTCACCCCCCTCTAGGTGATTTCAATTGGTATCAGAGCCTAACCCTACTATTTAGTTTAACACCTTAGGGAGATCCTTGTATTTGGCTATATCATTTGTTGCATTCTTCATTTGTTGAGCATCATATTCATTATCCATGGCTTCAATTGATTTTTCTAGCATCAAGTCCTCACCAAAATTTGATGGCTTGAACTTCCCTATTTGGAAGGTCAAGATGACCTCTTCCTTAAGTCCTTAGGAGTTAGGGTTGCTAGGGCCATAACAAAAGAATTTATAGAACCTCTTACCGATGAGAGAACATGGTCCGAGGACACCACCAAGGACTATGAGGCCAATGCTAGGGCACAATATGCATTAACACAAGCCCTTAATGAAGATGACCTCTCACGCATCATAAATTGCAAATCCGCATTTGAAGTTTGGAGTATTTTAATTGTGACCCATGAGGGAACGTCACAAGTCAAAAGATCTAAGATTGACTTGTTGCGTTCTCAATATGAGAATTTTTATATGTTTGATAATGAGAGCATTGATGACATGCTCACGCGTTTCACCAAGATTACTAATGCCTTGTCTTCTTTAGGTGACGCAATTGATAATGACCAAAAGATAAGGAAGGTCATTAGAGCTCTTCCCAAAGCATGGGAAGTAAAGGCAACCACCCTCAAAGAGCTCAACGATAGGGAGGAGATGGACTTCTCCGGCTTCATCGGAAATCTCAAGACACATGAGATGGAGATGAAAGTAAGAGAAGAAAGGGAGGCGCCAAAGAAGAAAGCACTCGCCTTCAAAGCCACTCCAACCATCCATGACGAGGAAGACTCATCGGAAGATTGTGATGAAGAGTTTGCCATGCTCATCCGGAAGGTGGGCAAGATGTTCTACAAGAAGGGGAGACAAAGCAACTTCCGAAGAGGGAAACCTCAAGGAAGATTCGAAAGGAAAAGAGAGGAGCCCGGTCCTTACTTCTATTGCAAGAAGATCGGACATCTCATTGCCGATTGCCCCACTCTCCAAGCTACCACCTCCAAGAACGGCCCAAAGAAGAAGAAGGCTATGGTAGCCACGTGGGACGATACGGAGTCGGAATCCGAAGAGGAGAACGACGCCGCACACATGTGTTTCATGGCACATGGAGACGATGCATCTAAGGTAACACTCGACAACTCCATAGATGATGATGAATTAAATATGGATGAGTTAGCCCAATTCTTTGAAGAACTTCAACATAGGTATGAGATTTCTCAATCTCATAATAAGAAATTAAAAAGGAAAATGACTCTTTAAAAGATAAAATTAACACTATTGAAAAAGAGAAAAATGATTTGTCTATGGCTTTTAAGAAAATAAAGATTGACTTTAAAACTATAAAATAGCTTGTAAAGGAAAAACCTCTATTTCTTCATGTAATAAAAATGATTTTGTTGAAATACAAAAACGGGTTGATGCTTTAGATTCAACTCTTAAAAAATTGCTTTTGATTTAAATAAGTTTGCATCTAGGTTTCCCAAAGGAGTAACCCAAGGGAAACACACTCACCATGCACATGCACGGAAAAATGCACACACTCACAAGCATGCTTACATGTATGGTAGTGGTAGGATTTATGTTTGCACACATTGTGGCCGCAAAGGCCATTTACAAAATTTTGTTTTGCTAAACATAATATGAATAATAAACATGTTTGGGTTCGCCCCGGTACTAATCCTAAAGGACCCAAGAAGATATGGGTACCAAAAGACCCACCAAACTTAAATGATATAGGTGAGTCTTCATCCTCCAAGACTTAGGGGGAGACGGTGCCCGGGTGGTGGATGCATCGAAGCTCAAAGATCACATCGCGTATGCATCGCTATCATGGAGGCACCTATTTTGGAGATTGCCCTCGGTTTGGTAACATCTCCATTTAAAAGTGTTTATTTTTGTTTATATATACAAATGTATAGGATGGTTAGTTTACTATTGTGCTTTATTGACATGTGTTAATGTAAACCTACATCTCTATCATGATTGTGTATACGCCTTGCTCTAATTTTTGATGTCTTGTTTTTTTTTTTGTCACATATTTTGAATGTCCACATGTTTAGTTTTGATCATATACCTATATACACATTTTGTCAAAACTAAAAATAAATTTTTAAAATTCATATTTAAAGTAAACACCTTAGAGATGGCAATTGCGCACCTCAACTCATTCAAGAGGAATCTCGAGGATGGAGTTCAGAACCCTTCACCGGGTATTCGGCTTCAACATCTCTAAATCTTTGTTTTTAGTATGAAAATTAAAAGTTAAAATATCTTGTGTAAATTTTGTTGATATTATAACTTATGAAGATTTAAAACATGTTGTTAAATTTTGGTATGTTAAAATAACCTGCTTATTATTTGTTAAATTTTTTTTAGTCTTTTGCTGCTGACAGATTTTGGGCAAAGCCGCCGACCGGCTCTGAGTTCCGGTCGACCGACTTTGCCTGGAAAGAATAAATTTTCATTCTTCTCTGTTGCCGGCCGACCCGTGCGGTCGACCGCTTCTCTGTCAGAGCTCTCGGGTAATCTCGGCCGACCCGTGCGGTCGACCGCTGAGGCTGTCAGAGCTCTCGGGATTTTTCGGTCGACCGGACCGGTCGACCGTGCGTCGAGATTCTGCCAACTACCCATTTATTTAAGCCCTTTCTCTCTCTCTCTCTCACTTCTCTCAGCCGATCCCCTTTCTCCCTCTCTCTCAAAAACCCTATTTCACTCATCTCTCTCTAAACTACTTCGAATCCAAGGCTCTTTCACTCGGATTTTCGCTGGATCATCATCTTCAGGACTGATCTACGTTCAGTTTTACGGAATTTTGATTTTGGGTTCTTGATCTCTCTTCAATCAAGGTAAAAATCCATTTTTTCCTCTAGATCTTGCTTTCTTTCCTTTGTTCATCTTAAGTTTTGTCAAGATCTTTTGTTTCACTAGTCTAGATCAAGCCCTAATTGATTTTAACTAGATCTCTCAATTTTTCACCGAAATTTCAACATGCCTAAAAGATCTAGAAGTGATAAAGGGAAATCTGTGGTACCATCATCTTCTACCCCTAAAACCAAACCCCCTTTTGTCAATAGTCTTGCAGAAAATAGGTTTATTCTCCTTTCGGGGAGATCTATCATTTCAGGGAGGTGTGTAGTCCTCAAAGACTTTGAACATCTCAATATTCCCCAAATATTGAGAAATAATTCACTAGATCAATTTATGGCCTTTAGAGAACCAGTCTACACCTCTCTAATACCCTATTTCTATACAAATCTTGCTTTTGAGGGTAATCATGTTAGATCCAGAGTTCTAGGGAGAGACATTGATATCCCCCTAGACCAATTTGCTGAACTTCTTCATCTCTCCTGTGGAGGAGTTGATGTTTACTCTTTTGATCTTCATGATTTTGATTATCCGGCCGGTGAGTCTGCGCTCACCGCGTCCACCTTGATCCACGGGAATGACAATCCCGGTTTAGTAAGGAACGAGGAGGTGAACAAGTTCACTCTCACCGCCCAAGTCCTCGCAAAATTTGTGTTCTACAATATTATGCCCAAATCGGGTGAATATAGTCATGCTCGGGGTCCAGTACCTTTAATTGTCTATTGCCTTCTTAAAGGCATTAAGATAAATATTCCCCGTTTCATCATCACTCACATGACTTCTGACCATGTTCATGTCCCTGGGAGGCATTTGCCCTATGGGATGCTTATATCTTACCTCCTGAGACAACTTGGCTTTGATTTATCCTCCATGAGATCCTCTGAACCATCTGTTGACCTGAACAGTACCCTCCTGAAAATGATGAAAGCTGCGACTCGTCGTGCTACTGCACAACAGCCGCCTGTTCTTCCTGTCCCAGGAACTTCATCTGTTCCAGGACCTTCATCTGGTCCAGGGTCATCATCTTCAGCTCCAGGTTCTTCCATTCCCCTTGATTTCCAGACTTTCATTTCCTCTGAGCTTCGTGCTCAGTTTCAGGATCATCAGACTTGGGTTGATCAGCGACTGAGCCAGATTTCAGCGGAGCACGTGGCATATCGCGAGGAGATGGATTCTCGCAATCAAGGACTTCGAAACGATTTGTCCTATGTTGCTGATTCCATGAGATACATGGATTTGCAATTTGGGGCAATCTACTTGAAGTACGACATGCGAGGCCCAGATCCCACACCGTATGCCCGACCGCTTCCTCCCTCCGGCCCTCCATTTTCTGTTAGGGCCCCTTCTGCTCCTCCAGCTCCAGAACCTGCTATTGCTGCTATCGATCCAGAGGAGGAGGATTCAGAGGAGGACGACGACGATGATGATGGTGATGAGCAGATGGCTACGGGTGATGCTGAGGAGAGCTCGTCTGAGGAAGACGATGATGAGGAGGACGATGATGGTGCTGAGTGACTTCCCCTTATTTGATGATGTCAAAAAGGGGGAGAGTTATTGATGGGAGAGACATTCTGGAGAGACATTTCATTTCTGGGCTTATATTTTGTGTGTTTGTATTTTGTATCTTTGTGTTGAACATCTTTTGTTATTTTTAGTATTGTGGACATGTACCTGATATTTGATGTTTGTGTTGTGAACATGTGTTTTTTTTTCTTTTATCTATGTATGAACATGTGTTATCCTTTATGGCATGAGTTATTTTTGGCACGAACTTGTATATGATTGCTTTATTATTTGTGTCACTTATCTATGCCTGAGTACCTTTATGTATTTTTGTATATGCATGTGTTGAGCCTCCACCCAAAATATTTGTAATAACTATATATGTTTTGTCATCATCAAAAAGGGGGAGATTGTTGGCCCAAAGGCCATTAGCCCAATATTTTGATGATAACAAACCATATTTAGTTATGAGTTTAACAATCTTGTTTAAAAGGATTTCAGGTTAAAACAAGTTGATTTGACGGCTCCACAATCAAGACTCACAAGTTTGGACGCCGCTAAAGATTTGCATTCCCAAGCCAAGCACGATAGAAAGCTTCGGGATCAAGACATTACCAAAGATTTGTATTTTACTTTTCCTTTTAGACATTTTGTCAAAACCTAGATGATAGAAGTAGATTATTTGAGATTGTCACTCACACACACTTAGTTTGCTTCATGGCTTAAAAAAAAAGGAATCTTCATTTCAGAATGTTTTGTCAAAACAAAGTTGGAAATTAGTTTTTAGAAATATCATGTTTTGGAAAACCAGCTTTTAGAAAAAGGAAATAAGTTTTATTAAAGGATTTTTTATCAAAATGATCTAACATGTTTGAGTATTGATCTATGATCATACTCTTAAGTGTATTAGAACTAAAACATTATTTACAAAGTCCTTAAACCAAAAAGATCAGAACCTAAAACCCTTTCCCAGTTTTCTGCAGAATCTGTTTTATCAGATCTGACAGAGGCCTGTCGACCGCCCGGGTCGACCGACGTGCACAACTGTGCATGTGTGCACGTCGGCCGACCGCTCGGGTCGACCGGGCACTTGTCAGTGCTTTCTGTTTGTTTCGGTCAACCGGCGGCCGACCGTTTTCCCCTAACGGTCAGAAATATGACCGTTGACGGTCGACCGCCGGGTCGACCGGTAGTTGTCAGAAAAGTCTGACAGATTCCAACAGCTTTATTTTCTGACAGATTTTGTTGGGATCTCACCCCAACGAATTTCTCTAGCTGTCTTACCCTATTTTTCATCCCCTATAAATAGTAGGTCATTTCAACATGATTAGACACAAGATTTTGACAAGATTTACATTTGATATTTACAAAGTTTTCAAAAGCCTTTTTAGAAAAGATTTCCAAAGCCAAAAATTTCCAAACACCTACTTGAAGCTAATCCCTCTACTTCACTCTAGTCTTTTGCACTTCACAATCCCAAGTTCTACTTCTACATTTTGGTTATAGGATTGTGCTAAGTGAGCTATTTGTGATCAAGTGTGATCATCTTTCTTCTTGAGCGAAGTTGTAGAGGCATCGACCTCAAGCGAGCTAGTGTGCTCCAAGTGGTGTTGCGGCATCACGAGAGATAGGACAAGTGTGTCCTTGTATTGGAGATCCAGTGGGATCAACAATAGTGGAAATCCTTCAAGTGTGAAGGCGGGGACGTAGAGCGTGGCTCGAACCTCGGAAACATATACTCGTGTTTGCGTTTGCAATTCTCTCTAAACTCAAACTCTCTTTAATTCTTGCACTATTTATTGTCTTTTATATTGCAAGTCCTTTTTAGTTGAGCTAATTGTTAAGTAGAATTTTTAATTCCGCGTTATTGCCATATTTCATATAGCCATCACCTATTCACCCCCCCTCTAGGTGATTTCAGAAGGAAGAGCTCGAATCACTTTGCGCACCTTTTGATCATTGCTTATATCATCACCTAAAGAGGAAAGAGCATTGGTAATTTTAATAAACCTTGTAATCATAGAATCAATAGTTTCATCTTCAAGCATTTTAAACTTTCATATTGGGACCTCAAGAGATCTATTTTAGCTCTCTTGATTTGTGAAGTCCCCTCATGCATGACCAACAAGTGTTGCCAAATCTCATAGGCGGATTGGCAGTGTATAACCCGTGTAAGATCATCCTCATTCAAGGCGGTGAGAAGGGAATTTTGGGCCTTAGAATTAGCCTCATATTCTTTGTAGGTAAAGTCAGACCAAGTGCTCTCCTCACTATCAGGTCTAACATAGGGTTTGGTCAAGGATTTAGCCACTAAGCTACCTAAGGATTGTAGAAAAATAGTCATCCTAACCTTTCAAATGGGAAAATTTAGTCCATCAAATTTAGGAGGGGTCTTAATGTTGTCGGTCATGTTTACTAGTGTATGAATGAAAGAATGCAAATGGTGATTAGCAAATTTTTAGGATCTCTCTAAGGATGTGAAGCCAAAACCTAGAGTCCAATCTCTGATACCAATTGAAATCACCTAGAGGGGGGTTGAATAGGTGATAATGCTAATCAATGCACAATTAAAAATTTATGATGCAACACTCACCCAAAACAAGACTAGAGCCGAATTCCCTGTGAAAGGCTCTGAACTCCTTCCTCATGATTCCTCTAGATAAGAGTTTGAGGTGCGTATTGTAATCTTGTTGTATGAGTATATGATTGACAAAATGAATATACAACAAGTGAATAAAGAAATGAATATATATAGAGCAAGGAATTGAAGTAAGTAATTAAAGTAAGAATATAGTGCAAGAGATAAGAGCAAGTAAACCAAACGCAAACACCGAGAATTTTTTCGAGGTTCGAGCACCCAGCTCTACGTCCCCGCCTTCACCAGAAGGATTTCTAACCACTATAACTTCACAAAGAGTTACATTCACACCAGAGTACCAAACTCCACAATCTCGAATACAAGTATTTCTTGGTGATCAAAAGACCACAAACTCTCTTTTGCAAAAGCCTCTTTCCCTTACAAGATCCCTGTAGAACAATGGTTAGAATTGAAGCTCAAATATTGTAAGTGGAAAAAGAAAAAGAACTTGAGAGAGTTTTGAAACTAAAACTTCAGAAATGAGGGATTCTTCAGCACAAAAACCAAGGACCAAACTCTTTTGAAAGCCTTTGAAAACTTTGAATATTTTGCCAATGCTTGTTGTAAATCCCACAACCCTAATCACCCCTATTTATAGGTTAGAGCTAGGGATTAAAGGGTAAGCTCATATAACAGTAATTAGGAAGTATTTGACCCATAAAATATCCTTTAAATTCGTTTAGAGATAGAAAAGACAAATTTAAAACGTGTTTTTAAAAAATAGCCGTTATGGCTGAAAACACACTCTCGGTCGACCGGCCGGTCGACCGGGTTTCAAATAAAAAGAGCCGTTGCGGCCCACGGTCGACCGCAACAAACAGAGAGTAGCTGTCTTGCAGTCGGCCGAAGGTCGGTCGACCGCAATTGGGTCCGGTCGACCGCTCGGTCGACCGGGAAACGTGTACACATGCACGCACCCAAAGGTCAGATTCCCGGTCGACCGGTCGGTCGACCGATCTGACCTGACATAGAGTCGGTCGACCGGTCGGTCGACCGGCTCAGGTCAAAAGTTGAATTTTTGAAAGGATTTTGAAGAGTTTGGGATAGTTTTAAAATAGTTTTTGTCATAACTAGGTATAATACATAAAATGGAGTTTGTAAGTAATAAACTTTATTTAAAAATATTTTTTATAAATTTATAGAAGAAATTTTTGAAAAAAACCATGTGCGCAAAAACGTGTGTGTAGAAATATTGAGCTTCAACCTATCCATTACTCTTTAACAAAACTATAAAACTAAAAACAAGACTAATAAAGTCTCTTGAGCCAAACTGAAGTCTTGAGTCATCCAATGCCATGCTAGACCTTCTCTTCTATGATCATTCCTTCTAGTACATTTTGCCTTATTTGCTTCATGAAGCAAGAAAGTCCTGCAAAAGCTAAACAATGGCCTTCAAAATAGTACTAACCTGAAACTCATCTTGAACAAACTTATTAGTACCAATATAGCTCTTAAGTGTTTTGTTATCATCAAAACTCTAAATAAATGGAGAGTGTAACCTCTTGGGCCAACACCCAGACCCCTAAGCCAGAGTTAATGTTTGAGTCAACTCGGCCGAGTTGACTCGACTAAGCCAACTCAATTTAGCTACTGATTAGATATTCCGAAGACCGTTCAGGGCTCGTTTCAAGTCCAAATTGAGCCATTCTCGAGGCAGTAGATTCGTGACAATCAGTACTACGCTCCTACAGCAGTCACAATCTGGTTCAAGCTCCGATCGTCTTCCAGATTCAACTCAGTAGATCAGCGCACCACAGTTCACAGCTTGTTTCTGCCCCGATTCGAGCCCGGTTTGCACCATTCTCGAGGCATCCAGCTTCCACTTCTTATCACCGCTGTCCCAGAGTCTTGTGGGCGATCTCAACTCTTCAGTGTGAGTATTTCTCTGAGGAATCTTCGAGAATTTTGCGTTTGGGCGTAAACGATTCCCTCTCAGGTGATATCATAACTTGACCTGATTCGTTAACTGTTAGATTACTTGCGACTACTACATAGATTACTATAATTTGTTGATTGAAATGCTATTTTCTTCGATCTAGTGGTTGCATCTTTTCATCATTTTAAGAATGCATTTTTATTTACATTTAAAGCTTAAACTTTAGGGTATTCTTTTGTTTAGTGCATATATTTGTTTAATTGACTCTAGGGCTCTCCACTGCATCTGCTTATTTACTTGAGCCATCATGACTAATCAGCATTATAGGGACTCCCATTTAGACCAGCTACACAATCTCCATCAGGGTCATATGTCCGTTCATGATTACATTGCCATATTTAAGGACTTAACCCATCATAGTGAAGTGAGAGAGCACCCTTCTGAGACTCTAACTAGGTTTATTTGGGATTTACGGCCTAAAATAAAACGTGCTATGATTACTGGTCCCTATGACTTAGACACTGTTGAAGATGCCTTTGATGTTGCATTAAGATTGGACTTAACTTTCAAAACGCTAGTCAATGCCAAGGTCAGATGTTCTAAATGTAAGGGATATGGACATTATGATTATCAATGCCCCTCAGAGAGTCAACATGTTAGAACTGTGCCCACTGATGAAGTTGACGACTCGAAGGTTATAGAGGATGTCCAATTTTCTCCCAAGACTGTTAATATAATTGAAGACATGGCAGTTAATTCTGTCACACAGATTATTGATGAAATTCACATGTCTTCTGATAATGCCAATGATGACGTGGATGAGATAGTTGAGCCTAATATACCCACTGTGCCTAATCAGCCATTCGAGTCTCCTTGTGTTGAACCTAGTTTTATGGTTATTCCTATCAATTCATCTTTTAGGGAGTCACCTGAATTTCTTGCCAAGGTCTAGCAAATGGCTTCTAATACTTCTTTTTTGGGTTGTTTAGAGTTTGTGTCCGAGTCCCGTGTACCTCCATCGTTAGATGTCTGTCCTTCTAGGCATATTATGTCTCTCATTCTCCCATCGTTAGGAGTTATGCTTAGAATACCTACTGCTTTACATCTGCCTGTTGCACATATTGATGATATCACTAGGCTGATAGCAAATTGCAATAACACCTACAAATTTGCTGCATACCCATATAGTATTTTGCAGGAATTTACACTTGATAATAGGGTAATGGTTACGAGTCACTCTGAGGCCGCGAGAAAGTTGTATGCTTGGCGTAAAGATTTCGAAATGACTCTGAAGAGGATTGCGTACATTACTTACGAGTTGGATAGCCCGTGGGATCCTGGTATCAGCTCCGTCTTCAACCAGGATGATGCGCCTCGCTCTGCTCTCTGTGCCTTGACATGCTGCTATCTTCCACAACCGATCCGTCATGGAGACTAGCTCCTCCTCCGCCACCATGGTCTCGACATGATGTACCCATGCTGCTGCCATGACCACCACCTTGGCCCGATTGAGATGCTTCGTGAGGAGAGTCCTCACTCGACAGGGTCGAGTTTCTCCCACCCCGAGAGAATTGATGAGGACATCACGCAGTTCCCATTTACCTTTCATGCCTTAGCTTATTTAGAGGATTTTGTATTTTATTTCAGCTTTATTTGTAGTAGATGTTTTAGCTTTATTTGTGTTCCTTTGTGGGCGTTTAGTACCACATCGGTTATTTCCCAGTAGTCCTCTTTTGTAAAGCCTATATAAGGCCCCCTAGACTATTGTATGGGATAATTATTGAATGATTAAACTTTCCTCAAATTATCTGGCTTAATTCTTGAGTTTATTTACTCTTGAGTTTTGGGGTGAGAAGCCCGCGTAAGGGGTGAAAACCCAAAATCTTATCCTGTTCTCAATTTAAATTTTGGTTACGATTTGAAGGTGATTGCGATCTAGGTTGGTATTACATCATGGGCCTTTGAGCCAACAATCTCTCCCTTTTTGATGATGACAAAATTCATGGAGTTATATATGCATGGTTTAAAGATAAACTTCATAGAAGCTCCCCCTTAACTCATGCATAACAATAAACAAATAAATATTCAATGAAATGCATAAACTGAGCAAACCATATATGCATAAATAAAGATATAAATATGCATATATAAACTCACTAAATTCTTCTTCCCCTTTTTATCAATTCATCAACACAAGGGCGAAGACAATCAAACAATAAGGATGTATATGTGATATACATTCATGAAGAAGAAAGACGTAAAGTTAGCTCCCCATGCATACATGCATTACATGGAGAAGGGATGACTAGACCTTAACCTACTTAAAGCATATATACAATGTATAAATAGAGATGTTAAGCCCCCCTACACACGTGTACCACATAAGGAAGAGAGATCAAGCTCCTCAATGTGAGATACACTCAACATGAATTTATAAATAAAGGATATGTTAAGCTCCCCTTGCATATAGGCAAAACATATCAACAAATTTTAAAATAACTTTTTAAGACAACTTTTTTGAAATTTCTTCAGGTCAACAAAATGAATTTTGATACTAATGAAATCAAATTGTAATTAATAAAACAAAAATTGGTACCACTTGAAAAAAATTTTAAGATACCAATAGTAGATTTTGCAATTGAAGGTGAAACATGAAATACATTTTGATACCAAATAAATACCAATTGAAATCAATATATAAGCTTATAAAGTTACCAATTAACATTTGGAATAAATCAAGCTTAACATAAACATAATTTGTGCTTTAAGAATGTAAAGATATTGCAAATTAAGCACAATCAAATCATATATATGTATGTATGAAATTAGAAATACCAATTGAAATTTGATACTAATTGAAATTTGAAGCATACACATATAAGGGATAAATATGAGTATACAAAAATAAAATTCCATGAAGATTATGTGTATAACTCATAACTACCACTCTATTCAATGCACAAGTTTAAAAGATATTCAATAAGGGTATACAAGGCATGGTCGCCTAACCATCCGCCCTTTGATGGTAGGGATTTTCAAAAATATGATTTGAAAATGTTTTAACATATTTGAAAATCACTACCAATTGAAGAATAAAGACAAGTTTAAAGATAATTTTTGAAAACTAGTATTAAATACTTCAAGTAAGGAATAAAATATGAATATATCCATAAGAATATGAAAATCATCAAAACTAAACAAGCATCAAGGTATATGTATGTTTTGTTGAAATTAAAAGTATATATATATATATCTCAAACATAAACGAGTCCAAAAAAATTTTTTACATGAAAAGCAAGTGACTTTAGGATAGACATGTGTATTTAATAGTTTTAGACAAATTAATATATACATGAAGATAAACACATTTTTATGAAAACATGAAAAAAAATAGAGAAAACAAGTATAAATGAAAGGATCATCAAAACTAGGTTATACATGTACATGTAATGAGTACAAATGAGTAATGAAGCACAAATACATAATAACCAAGTGTACCTCACTACTTGTACAAGTATAAACATAAGTTTTAACGAAAACTCCATCTAAACAAGTAATCAAAAGCATGAAGTTCAAAATCATAAACAAATATGATTGTACGCACACGGAAAATCGAAAGAGGATTCGCTGTAAAATTTCCTTGGATCAATTGAAAGATTACAACAGAACAGTTTTTCCGACTACAAGGGAGGGAGGATGTGGAGTCTTGAATCCTCCCTTTGTTTAAGGCTGGGTTCTTCAAGTGGCGGTGGAGAGTGAATCTTGTTCTCCGTTGACCGGGTGAACGTTGAGATCTTCCGGGGCTCTTCTCTTCAGGTGGTTGACGGAGTAACACAGCTCTGTCGACCAAAACTCTCAAAGAGATTGTCGGCAAAGACTAACTTGAACACAGCAAGTTTTCTGAAGGGTTGGACTCTCTCTCCTTTCTCTCAGAGTTCTTTTCTCCCAAAAAAATCTGACCCCTTCTTCATAGCAACGGGGCTATTTATAGATGTTTCAGGGGCGTACGTGCCTCCTAAAAACACTCCGTAATGGGGGCTAACTTTCCCCGTTATGTGGGCCGTGATTGACCCTATAACCGGGACAGTTACAACTGAGACGCGGGTTTCGACCCTCGCGCCTTGGTACTGCTGAGACGCGGGTTTCGACCCACGCGCCTTGGTGTGGCTGAGACGCGGGTTTTCGACCCACGCGCCTTGGTGAGGGTGTGACGCGGGTTTCAACCCTCACGCCTTGATGCGCTGAGACGCGGGTTTCAATCCACGCGCCTTGGTGCTGCTGTGACGCGGGTTTCGACCCTCGCGCCTTGATGCTGAGACGCGGTCAAAATTAGCTTTGCGTCTAGAACTTGGAATTCTGCTTTTCAATGGCTTGTCTTTTAGTGATTTTTAGACAACCTACAGAACCCCCTTCAAAGTTTTCGACATTCCGCAGTTAAGTGAGACGGATTTCGAAATACTTTGGACTCTAGCTGAACTCACCCTTATGACTGGACTATCAATGCTCCGGGTTTGATCTTATCTGGAGTATGGTCTTCGTGAGTGTACTGTGAAACTCTCTGAAACCACCAAAGTTGATCGTGTTGAGTGTCTAGATGTACAGTCTAAACCTCCCCGATTGCTTTAAGTCTGTCGTGGGTGCACTTTAAGCCAGGAGTGGACAATCGTCTGCTTGTGCCAGTGTACTGTTGAACCGATTTGCAGAAGCAAGGACTGAACGTCAGTTCTTTTGGGACGCAGGGATAGTACTGCTTTTAGAGATGCGACTTTCATATGGTGCATCTTTTGGAATGAAAACGCGACTGTTATTCCATAAGGCAGACGCGATTTTTGTCTGGGTCTGGAAGGATGCGAACTTCGAGAGACGCATCTTTTTGGAGTGAAGCCGCGACTCTCTGGACGCAACTATGGCCGTGCTGAAAGGATGCGTCCATTGAAGAGGCGCGACTGTTGGGTGCGAATCCGCGCCATACCATGAGTGCACTGTCACGTGTCCTGTGGAACCGACGGGACACCTTCTTTTTGGCGTGCGAACTTCATGCTGCATTAAATGCACTGTCCACGTGTCGGCTCTTCATTGGGTTGGGTGTTAATGCCTTTTAATGCAAAACCGGCGCTGGCGATTAGAAATCTGCGTTTTTTATGCTTCCCGAAGCGACGATACACGCGTCAGCCTTCCATTGGGCTTTGACACTCGTGAGGTCATTAAGGCCGACGGTTCTGATTAGTGAGCCATTAATTATAGGCTTTGTAGCTTGCCTATAAATAGGGCTTACTCCCTTTCCTTTAGCAGTCCCATACTTGAACTATTTTCTTTTAAAAAGCGAGTGCTCTGAGAGACTCTATCTTCTCCCTTCAAGGACTTTACCAGGGGCTTGCCTCCATGGACGAAGATGACCCAGAGCTTTCATGCTTCTATTTGGTCTCTTCGGAAGATTACCACTATCAAGTGATTTCAATAACAGAAAGCGTCTCCTTGAGCACATTTTATGTCCGCGCTTCGATGCAGAGAGTTCAACTCTTAATAGAGGCCTCTGCGGGTACGCCAACTCAGTTTGCCATGACATTTTTAACCCGACTAAGTTTGAATTTTGATATCTCTTAAAGAGATTCATCATCTGGATTTTCTCCTAAAGTCTTAGTTGGTGCATTCCTCTTTTGAAAGTTGCGCCATTTGACTTAAACTTCTTTGGACGCGAGTATAGTAGACTTAGGCGCCAGGCCGCAGGTTTTGCACATAGAGCTCGCGTCTTGAGGCTGTCGACTTAGGAGAATTTCAACTCAGACTGGAGGTCTCAGGCCTGAATCTTGCAACTCCTGTTCATCCGACAGGGAGACGGCAATTTTCGCGTCTGATTCTCTTCGCGTCTCATATTTTAGACGCGGGTACAAAACTGTGGTCGAACTCTGTATGTTGTCACAGCTTTGATCGCGTCTGTTTCTGCCACCGCAGAAGTTTGGTTCGCTGTGCGGGTCATTCCTGCGTTTGAAGATTTCAGCAATAATTGCGTCTGTCACTTAGTTTTTCTGTTGAAGTATACTAAGCTTTAGATCTTCTAATTTTTGTTTGCTTCATGCAGGTAGGCTTGATCATCCTTTTTCATGTTCGCTGGGCCCTTGGGAGAATATATCGGCCAGCGAACTTGGTCGATGGTCGACCACAGGAGAAGAAGTCATGACTCCTGCCTTCAGGAGATTGGGACCGGACCCTCGCCAAGATCTCTTTGGATTCAATGCACCAGTCATGCTTCTTGGCATGGCATGGTCAGAGTGAGTATGGCGGGGGATATAGTGGTGGTTATGTCCTTGGATTCTCCCTTCACCTACCCCAGAAGTGACATCGATGAGGACTCCATGCTCATTGAATGACTTTCTGGTGGTGGAGATGTTCATCAACGAAGGATCATACCCCGCTGCTTCGGATGGTCAGGTGGATCAGAAAATTTTGCCGCGTTTCGATCTCAAGAACACCATTACTCTTGGTCAATGATAGGCTCTTTCGATGTTTACATCATGCGTCGTGGTGCAATCAACATCCGAACGCAGTTACAGTGCTCCACCCATCTTTGGGGCCCTTCCAAACATCTTGTATTTGGAGTAATGAATCCAGCTTCAAAGAGTGAGTGCAACCTTTGAGAGAAAGGGACTTCTTTATGTACTCCTGTATTGTAACACTCAATCTTATTGTATAAGAGACCGTTTTGTATCACTTTCATATGCCTGGATATAAATAAAAGTGACACTTTTCTTTTTTGTCTCTTCTCTCTCTTTTCTTTTTAGTCAGACGCATAGAAGCAAAGAATCTTTGGCTTGTCAAAACTATGATGATAATCTTAACAAGTCAAATTTTGTGGAGAAAGATCCTATTTCAGGAACCCCACAATACTGTCAGAGGTGTAATATTAACTTGACAAGGATAAAATGATTTTTGGTGGACCTGCCACTTTATAAAGAAAGTAACAGGTTGAATTGGTACCCCCCAGGGAAGGTGAGCTTTTATCAAAGGTTTAAGCTCAACTGGAGAGTTGATGAAAACACTGTTAACGGTGTAATGTTAACCTAACAATGTTTTTAGGTAGACTTGTTATTCTGTTGAGGAGAATAACAAGTGAGACTAGGCTCGCGGGGAGTCTAGGAAAGTCTTTACCGTTAGAGGTGTGATATTAACTTAACGGGTTGAATGTAGTCTTGTCAGAAGTGTAATGTTAACTTGACAAGGATGTGAGTCAGAAGTGTGATATTAACTTGACTCAAAAGCTTTTCAGTTTTATTTGGGAAAACTAAAAGTGTCACTGTCATAAGTGTAATGTTTAACTTGACAATGGGGGTAATGCTAGAGGTGTAATATTAACTTGGCATTGGTCATCTCGACTTTGACAAGGAAGTCCGAGGGAAAATCATGGCCTTAAGTGTATTGTTGAACTTAGCAATGACCTGGATGCTAGAGGTGTAGTATTAAACTTAGCATTGTTCATTTCAGCTTCAATATGGAAGATTGAAGAAAAGATGACTGTCAAAGGTGTGATGTTAACTTGACAGAAACTCAATGTACTGTTTAGAAGTATAATGTTAACTTAACAGTAATTTGTCAGAGGTGTGGTATTAACTTGACAGAAATGATTTGCGATATGAGCAATTTGAGGACCTGTCATTCTATTGATGAGAATTGACAAGTGAATTTTGAAGTGCCAGAGGTATAATGTTAACTTGGCAAGTTTGAAAGCTTGTTACTCCATGTAGAGTTGACAAGCAAAGTTTATACTCGACAAGAGGGATTGAAAGTTTTCATTATCAGAGGTATAGTGTTAACTTGGTAATGATTGTATTTTATAGACCTACCATTCTGTGGATGAGAATTGGTAAGGGATTTTTAGAGGGAAGAGCGGAACTACATCCACTTAGGATTTTTAGCAAACCCTCAGCTGTCAACGGGTTTGATACACCTTTACCAACCACCGTTTGAGTTGGGTTAGCCATGCTATTCCCCTCAGCATGATGAGTTGTCGAAGACTTATGTTGGGCTTAAAAGCCAACATTTTCCTCTATCCTTAGCCGTCAGAGGCGTCGGATCAAATGGGAACATGTCCCTTAAGATTTTTAGCAAATCCTCAGCTGTCAACGGGTTTGATATGCCTTTACCAACTACCGTTTGAGTTGGGCTAGCCATGCTATTCCCCTAAGCATGATGAGTTTGTCGAAGACTTATGTTGGGCTTAGAAGCCAACATTTTCCTCTATCCTTAGCCGTCGGAGGCGTCGGATATTAATGAAGAAGCTCTTCTTGTTTTGATCAGAGGTGTACTTTTAACTTGATCGGGGGAGGAGTACTATTAAGGATAGTACTTCTTCAAGAATCTGCCATTGATCGGCATCATGAGTGTATCGCCATTTGAAGTTATAAGGCGATATGATCCATTTGAGTAGACTGACTCCACTACAAATGGTCCTTCCCATTTGGGTTGGAATTTTCCTTTTGTCTTATGTGTCATCACCATAGGTCGTCTGACAGCTAAGACAAGATCGCCTTTCTTGAAAGTTCGCACTTTGACTTTCTTGTTGAAGGCTCTGGTAATCCGAGCTTGGTAGAGCTCGATTTGTTGTTGGGCCTGCAGACGTTTGTCATCTAAGGCCTCCAATTCCTGGAGTCGCTGTCGATGCTTCTCCTCATTTGTCATCTCTGCTGTTAGGGCGACGCGTAGAGATGGAATTTGGACTTCCAGTGGAAGCACGGCTTCACACCCGTATACCAAAGAGAATGGCGTAGCTTTAGTTGGGGTTCGAACAGTTGTGCGATAAGCCCATAAGCATTCACCTAGCTTATCGTCCCAGTCACGTTGACTTTTCGAGACGAATTTCTTGAGATGTTTGCCGATGGTTTTGTTGAAAGCTTCTGCGAGACCATTAGCGGCGGGGTAGTATGCCGTTGAGGACACACTCTGGATTCTGAACTTGGCGCAGAATCTCTGGAAAGCCTGGCTGATGAACTGGGGTCCGTTGTCATGGATAATTCGTCGAGGTACACCAAAATGGTAAATGACGTGATGTTTCACGAATTTGATCACATCAGATGACTTCACCTCCTTCAAAGGAACGGCCTCAGCCCATTTGGAGAAGTAATCGGTTATTGCCAAAATAAACCGATGTCCTTTTGATGATGGAGGGCTGATAGGGCCAACCACATCCATCCCCCACATTTCAAATGGCCAGGTAGAAGTCGTGGAGTGAAGGTAGCCTGGCGCTTGATGGATGAAATCGCCATGTATTTGGCAGGTGTGACATCTTTTGGCATAAATGATGGCATCAGCGATCATCTTAGGCCAATAATATCCCAGCCTTTGGAGTCGGTATGCAAGTTTTGGGCCAGGTTGATGGGCTCCACACATACCGTCATGGGCTTCTGTCAATATTTCCTGTGCCTCTTTTGGTGAAACGCAGCGGAGCAAGATCCCGTTGTGCGATCGACGATACAATGTCGTGTAATCGCATTATAGTAGAATTTGGGGGCTTTCCTTCGAATGGCAGTCGCTTCCTTGGTGTCCTCAGGCAAGATGCCATACAGGACATAATCAATGTAGGGGAATCGCCAGTCTCTAGGCTCTGGACCGATTGACAATTCCAGCGCTTCTTTATTTTGAGAATCTCCTGCTGGCTCCTGGTAATCCTCAGGAGCAATTCTCGGGCAATACAGGTCGTGGCTGTGGACAAATATCTTCTCCACTGTTCTAGCCGGTAGAGCTAAAGAGGCAGCGAGAGACGCCAGTGCGTCTGCATGCGCATTTTGCTTGCGTGGTACATGGTCGATGTAGAAGTTTGTAAACTTCCCAGCCATGTGGACGGTTGCGTTGTAATAGGGTACTAGGTCTTCATGTCTGACTTCGTACTCCCCGCGAACCTGGCTAACGATGAGTTTGGAGTCACCATATGCCTCGAGATTTTTAACGCCAATCTCATCGGCGAGTTGCATCCCAATCAAGAGGGCGTTGTACTCCGCTACATTGTTGGAGCAGGGCTCGATTAACGAGACAGCTCGAGGAATCACATAGTTCTGTGGGGAGATGAGTACTACTCCTACTCCTGCCACTATATGTCCTTTTGGGCTTGTTCTCGATGCACCGTCAAAGAAAAGTTGCCACACCTGCCCTTCGAAGGATGTCTGGGTCTGGCAGGCTTCAGCGACTCGTCTGGGAGATCTTCGTAAAGTTGGGCTACCCTCTGATCTGGATGCTCAGCCAGGAAATTCGCCACCGCTTGACCCTTCACGACTTTTTGTGGTTAAAAGTGCATTTCATATTGGGATAGCAATATGGCCCATTTTGCAAGCCGACCGTTCAATGATGAAGGCTTTGTCATAAGTAACCTCAAGGGGTTGACTTTTGAGATGACGTTTATTGTTTGGCCTACCAAATAGTGTCGCATTTTCTAAATAGCAAACACCAATGCCAAACACTCTTTCTCGATCGGGTTGTACCAATGTTCGGCTCCGATCATTGTTCTACTCAAATAGTAGATTGCTTGCGCTCGTCCTTGATCATCATTCTGAGCTAGTAGAGCTCCTAAAGAATGATCCATTGCTCGGACGTATACCAGGAAAGGTTTTCCAGACACCGGAGCTGTAAGGACTGGCGGTTGTGTGAGGTACTGTTTAATTTCCTCAAATGCTTGCTGGCAAGCGCTATCCCAAATGAACGAAACACCTTTCTTCATTAACTTGGAAAAGGGTTGGCATCTTTCGGAGAGATTTGAGATAAACCGTCAGATGTACGCCAATCGACCTTGCAATCCCCTGAGCTCCTTGAGGTTTCTCGGAGGTTGCATTTCCTGGATAGCGCGAACCTTTTCTGGGTCCACATGAATCCCCGTAGAGGTTACTACAAACCCTAGGAATTTTTCACTGGCCACCTCCAGGAAGGACTTGGTGGGGTTCATCTTCAATTGATGAGCCCGCATGATACCAAAGATAGCCTTCAGGTCAGATATGTGATCACCTTTAACGCGGCTTTTACTGCAATGTCATCAACATAACATTCCACCGTTTTGCGCATGTGCTGATGGAAAATGGCATTCATGGCCCTTTGATATGTTGCCCCTGCATTCTTCAGTCCGAAGGGCATGACGGTATAGCAGTAGACCCCTAGTGGTGTTCTGAAGGAGGTGTGCTTTTCGTCATCAGGATACATTTTGATTTGATTATATCCTGAGAATCCGTCCATGAAGGACATTCGTTCGGATCCACATGTATTATCAATCATGACATCTGTGATTGGTAGTGGGAATTCGTCCTTGGGACATGCCTCGTTCAGATCACGAAAATCGATGCAGATTCGGATCTTTCTGTTCTTCTTGGCAACGGGGACGATGTTGGCTACCCAGTCGGGATGTTGTTCTTCCCTGATGAAGTTAGAATCTATAAGCTTTCTGACTTCTGATTTAATTGCCTCCATTATCTCTGGGCGGAATCGTCGTTGTTGTTGTTTGACGGGCTTTACGTTCGAATTGATGTTGAGGCGGTGCATAGCCACTTGAGGATCAAGTCCGGGCATGTCTTCGTAATTCCAGGCGAAGACGTCTATATACTCTTGTACAAGAGATATTAGATCCTTTTTCTCCGAAGGTGACAGGCCGTCACTTATGAAGATGGGCTTAGGATTAGCCTCATCCCCCAGATTGATCTGAACAACCTTGTCTTCTGTGGGTGGCTCTCGCTGTTCAAAGCGGGTATCCCAAAGAGTATTTAAATGTTTGATCCAAGGATCTGTATCGGATTGGATCACTTCTTCATCTCCGTCTTCCAGGTGGCTTGTTGAAACCATGTTCACTGAAAGTTCTCTGAAGATGTTGCCGACACTGACATCTGACTCCCATGATGACGTGCCTGAAGAGTAATCGTGACCTGACGACTCTCCAGAATCAGAGGCTGATGGAGCCGGAGTTGATACATAGCCCAACCCCCTGCGAGTCTGATGATAATAATCGGGCGCTTTTCCTTTCGGCACAAAGGATCGAAGTAGCGTTCTCCTTCCTTTGCCAAAGTTCAACCCGGGTCCGCTTGTTAGATTATATCCCATGTTTTTCATCATTGTGAGTGCCTTTGGCTCATAATGACTGAACTGAGGGGATTCCTGCTCGCCTTCTGATTCTTCATGGGTCATCGGTTCGGATTCAATTCGTCCGAAAAGGATTGGTCTTTGGCTTTTCCGTCTTGCTGGAACCATGAATACAGCTTCTTGCGCATCACCGGCATTTCGACATGTCTCGAAGGATGATTCATTGGTACATGCAATGATACCAAAGCATCCATTGCCGGCCAGAGATCATCATCCACATCAGTGCTAGTGTCTGAAGGCACTGAATCAGAAGCAAATACAAAGAAATACGCCAAATCTAATTCTTCATTAATATACCATCCGCCTACATCGTCGGTGGTATTATCAATATCGAGCTTATTAGTGCTCGTTACAGGTGGATCTAGCTCCCACATGCACCCTTCTTCTTCGAGCTCGGTGTCAACTTCGTTACCAGAGTCGGGCTCCTCTGGTTGCGGGATTTCATCTGTGTCTACAGATTCCTGATACAGGAGGGAATCTGTGAAATAATTCTCCACTCCCTTGAACGGATGCTTTTCGGCAATCAACGTTCGCACCTTTTCACTTCCGTCAATGTATTTCATGACTTGGTGGAGAGTAGAGGGAACGATAGAATTGCGATGAATTCACGGTCGTCCCAGCAACAAGTTGTAGGTGGTGTCAGCATCTATGACGTAGCATGTCACCTCTGACTTTAGGTCTCTAATCTGGCATTTGAGTTTGACCTTCCCCATTGGACGGGTACTATTGGCATTGAACCCGTAAATAGTAGTCTGGGTGGCGCTCAAACGGTGAGTAGGAATCCCGAGATATTGCATGACTCGGCGAGGCATAATGCTCAATGCGGACCCGGGATCTACCTGAATGCGGTTCACCTCAGATGATCCAATATACCCTGCGAAGTAAAGGGGTCGATCATGTTTCCCTTTGACTTGCATATCATCTGCCATGAAGGTGATGCAGGGAATATTTTGGGAGGCGTGGAGGCAATCCTCTACATCTTCCTCCTTTGGCCCGATCGGTACCTGGGTCATGAAGACCTCAGCATTAGCCAGAGCTTCTTGTAGAGCTTCTCTGGTCGACTTTGATAGCCTAAGAAGCTCATAAATCATAATCTGCGCCGTGATGTTGGCTAGTTGAGCCAGGACATCAAAGCGGTAAGGTGCTGTGGATCCTTCCGCTAGGTCTTTTGAAAGAACTCTGGAAAACCGAAGCTCTTTCTGTTTCTCCACAGGTTGCTTTGTGGAGGGCTTGGCTGGCTCTGCAGCGGGTCTTGGAGGAGTTACCGCCATTTCGTCATACTTTTTAAAAAATGACTGCCCTGAACGGGTTTCCGCCACCAGTTGACTGGGTTCTGTGGCCAGAACTATTGTTTCCTCTTCCGAATCGGTCAGCGAGGGAACATCAGTCTCTGCTTCCCGCGAAGAGGCGCATACCACATTACAGGATGTGGCCTTTGCTTTGCCTTTGGACTTCTTGTTGGTCACAATAGTCCATTGATGGCCATCGACAAGGTCAGGGTGAACCCACATGACTTCTCCCTGAGGTGTGAAAATGGGTACCAGGCCCTTCTCTTGCTGTTGGTGAGGGTCTGTGTTGACCATTCTCAGCTCTCCTCTTGGGATAGGGACTACTCCAGAGGGTGTTGGAGGTTGCCTTCCAAACTGGAGGAATGACGTCATATTGGCCGTCACCTTCTTCTGCTCTGGACGGAGTTTTAACACCTTCGCGTCAATCAGAGCCTGAAGGATGTCCTTGAAGACATAACAGCTCTTGGTGGGGTGTCCCAACTGTTGGAACCTGTTTCGATGAAGATGTTTGTGATGCATGACATTTGGAGCTCTAAACAAATGAAGAATTAAGAGTTCTACATGATCAAGATGTGCCAAGGAGAGTTGATAGAGTGTGGTTTGTAAATATGAAATAGCATGTAAAAGCCTTGACACAAACACACACTTCATTGGTCCATTAGTCGACTTGATGTCTATTATAAGTCGACTAATCCTTGATGTAGTCGACTAACCAAGAACCCAAGTCGACTAATACTGTGTCCTGAATCTGACCCAACTCTCTGTTTGATTATTAGTCGACCGACAGTCAATATAGTCGACTAATAGACTTTTCTAGTCGACTAATCCAAGTCCCCTAGTCGACTAATCCTTGGTCCAAGTCGACTTGAAGGTAGTTGCAGTCGACTTGAAGTAGTTATCCAGAAAACTGTCAGGCCAACGTCTCTTGACTAGTCGACTTATAGCCAAACCTAGTCGACTAATAGAAGGAATTTTGCCTAGTCTAGTCGACTAACACCATGGGCAAGTCGATTATAGGCAGTTTCTGACTGTTGGACAGTTTTCATTATCTGGTCTTTTGTGTAACGAATTCCAACGTTTCTTTTATTTGAATTGCACTTATAACTACCCTAACTAACCCTAGTCTTCAGCTATATATATGGTAGTTAGTCCAAAGGCCAAAGGTTAAGAATTCTAAGAGATTTTCTCAGTTTTCCAAAAGCCAAAAATCTGCAAACCTGAAAACTGTTTTCTAACTTCTGTTCTTCACCAAATTCAATTCCTTTGTGAAGTTCTATGAAGTATCTCCTATACTAGACCTTGTCCACGTTCATACACAGTACCAAGGCTTATAGGAAAGTTGAAATACTCAAAGACAATCATTGTACACGGGTAGCTTCTTGGTGTAGAGGCAGTTGTACAAGGTGACCATTGTACACGGGTGGCTTCTTGGTTGTAGAGGCAGTTGTACAAGGTGAAAGGTATTCTCTTGGTGGAAGAGAAGGTGTTCTCTTGGTGGAAGAGAAGGTGTATACATTTAGCGAAGGGGATTTGTCAAGTGGTGTACATGGTGTATTGATTTTGGGTTGCAAATCAATGTTAAAGGAAAATCTCAAGCGGGTGGCTTGGGGACTGGATGTAGGTCATAAGGACCGAACCAGGATAAATCTCTTTGTTCGCGTTTGTCAACTTTTCTGAGATTTGATTTCCTTTATTGCAAGTTATTTATTTGCTTAACGATTAATTCTTCTTGTCTAGTGTTTGTGTTGATTTAATTATAGATCCTACATTTGGTATCAGAGCGGGTACAAGTCAACAACAAAGATGGCAACGGAGTTCTCATCATCCCAATTCAAAGAAGGACATTCTACACAACGTCCACCGCTATTTGACGGAACCAACTACAACTATTGGAAGTGTAGAATGAAGATATACTTGCAGTCACTCAACTACGATCTTTGGAACATCGTAGAAGCATCGTACACCAAGTCCACAACCAACTACAACGCTTGGAGTGAAGATCAAAAGAAGAACGCAAACCTTGACGCCAAAGCGATGAATGCTCTATTCTGTGCCCTAACCAAAGAAGAGTTCAACCGTGTTTCAACAGCAACTTCTGCACATCAAATATGGCATACTCTTCAGGTAACACACGAAGGCACTAATAAAGTTAAGGAATCTAAAATATCTGTTCTTGTCCACAGGTTTGAGTTATTCAAAATGGAGGAGAATGAAACCATATCCGAGATGGTTACAAGATTCACCGATATCACCAATACATTAGCATCCCTTGGAAAGGACTACACCCAAGTTGAAAGAGTTCGAAAGATCCTTCGTGCATTCACACCAGAATGGGAGAAGAAGACAACCGCCATTGAAGAGGCAAATGATCTCTCAACTATGACATTAGAAAACCTAATTGGTAATCTAATGGCATATGAAGTGCAATTAGAAGAAAGGAAGAAGGACGAACGACAACACAGTTCAAAGAAGAAAGAACTCACCTTCCATGTATCTTCCGACACGGACAATGATGACGAAGAGGAGATGGCAATGCTCTCAAAGAAATTCAGGAAATTTCTAAAGTAAGGTAAATTCAAATGCTTTAATGTGATAAACCAGGTCATATGAAGATGGATTGTCCTTTGCTTAAGAAGAAAGTTAAGTACAAGAGTAAGAAGTTCAGAAAGAAAAAGAACTACGAAGCATCATCAGAATATAGTGATTCATCTTCATCTGATGAAGAAGAATCCACTGAACGTGTCAACCTATGTTACATGGCACTTGAAGATGATGAGGTATCATATTCTGAACTCTTTGATGCATTCCATGAATTATTTCTTGATCTGAAAAATGAAAAACTGAAAAACAAAGTTTTGTCAAAAGAAAATGAGAAACTTTTAAAGGAAAATTCATGTTATGCATTACAATGTTCATCTATAAATTCTCAACAACAGATGAGTTTGAAAAAGTCATATCATCTTTGAAAATTGAAAATGACAAATTTATAAAAGAGAACATTTTTCTGAAAAAGGAAACTAAGTCTTTGAATGAAAGGATTTCTATATTGGATAAAGACATGTTAGTTTTCAAAAATAAATATGAAGATCTTTTACAAAATGTGACTAAGTTTAATAAAGGAAAAGAAAGTTTGAATGCTTTATTATCTTTTCAGAAATTGTCACATGATAATCATGGTATTGGATTTATTGCAAAATCTTCATGTTATAGTAATCCATATAGTTCTTTTGTAAAAAGAAAGCCTAAGAAAAATAAGTTTATATGGATTCCTAAGAACTTAAATTTTCATGATAAAAATACATATATTGCTTCATATATTCATGATATATGTGATTCTTGCAACTATGTGTATATTAACAGGTGGAAACCAAATTCTAAATGGATTTGGACTCCTAAAGGTTAAATATGTTCTTTTATGTTTGGTACCATCTAACGTTTATCTTGCAGGTACCATATAAAAATTGATAAAGAACAATTATATATATATATATGTACTAATATATTTGTTGCAGGGAGAGAACAAAGTATTTCTCTATTTGTTATAACCCAATTTCTGCAGGGGGAGGAAAATATAACATATCTTCTGCAGGGGAGGACTTGTGCACACAAAGCGTCATCATCAAAAAGGGGGAGAATGTTGGAACCTGTTTCGATGAAGACGTTTGCGATGCATGACATTTGGAGCTCTAAACAAATAAAGAATCAAGAGTTCTACATGATCAAGATGTGCCAAGGAGAATTGATAGAGTGTGGTTTGTAAATATGAAATAGCATGTAAAAGCCTTGACACAAACACACACTTCATTGGTCCATTAGTCGACTTGATGTCTATTATAAGTCGACTAATCCTTGATGTAGTCGACTAACCAAGAACCCAAGTCGACTAATACTGTGTCCTGAATTTGACCCAACTCTCTGTTTGATTATTAGTCCACCGACAGTCAATATAGTCGACTAATAGACTTTTCTAGTCGACTAATCCAAGTCCCCTAGTCGACTAATCCTTGGTCCAAGTCGACTTGAAGGTAGTTGCAGTCGACTTGAAGTAGTTACCCAGAAAACTGTCAGGCCAACGTCTCTTGACTAGTCGACTTATAGCCAAACCTAGTCGACTAATAGAAGGAATTTTGCCTAGTCTAGTCGACTAACACCATGGGCAAGTCGACTATAGGCAGTTTCTGACTGTTGGACAGTTTTCATTATCTGGTCTTTTGTGCAACGAATTCCAACGTTTCTTTTGTTTGAATTGCACTTATAACTACCCTAACTAACCCTAGTCTTCAGCTATATATATGGTAATTAGTCCAAAGGCCAAAGGTTAAGAATTCTAAGAGATTTTCTCAGTTTTCCAAAAGCCAAAAATCTGCAAACCTGAAAACTGTTTTCTAACTTCTGTTCTTCACCAAATTCAATTCCTTTGTGAAGTTCTATGAAGTATCTCTTATACTAGACCTTGTCCACGTTCATACACAGTACCAAGGCTTATAGGAAAGTTGTAATACTCAAAGACAATCATTGTACACGGGTAGCTTCTTGGTGTAGAGGCAGTTGTACAAGGTGACAATTTTACACGGGTGGCTTCTTGGTTGTAGAGGCAGTTGTACAAGGTGAAAGGTATTCTCTTGGTGGAAGAGAAGGTGTTCTCTTGGTGGAAGAGAAGGTGTATACATTTGGCGAAGGGGATTTGTCAAGTGGTGTACATGGTGTATTGATTTTGGGTTGCAAAATCAGGGTTAAAGGAAAATCTCAAGCGGGTAGCTTGGGGACTGGATGTAGGTCACAAGGACCGAACCAGGATAAATCTCTTTGTTTGCGTTTGTCAACTTTTCTGAGATTTGATTTCCTTTATTGCAAGTTATTTATTTTCTTAACGATTAATTCTTCCTTTCTAGTGTTTGTGTTGATTTAATTATAGATCCTACACCAACATCCTGTGATACATGCAGTAGCTGGGATTGTCGGTTTTACCGACTTCTTCAGGGCGCCTAGCTTCAGGAAGCTTCAGTCGTTTGCTCTTGTTGAGTAATTTGAAGAGTGAGTCGACATGTTCATCCTTGAAGGAATACTGCTTGTTGGCGCGTGGTTGGCTTGAAGAGCCACTCCCTTTAACCGGTTGAGGTTTGACAGAAGATTTGGTTTCTGTCGCCAAGTTGTCCTTCCATTTGGCTTGGAGGGATGTGTCTGGCATACGCCTTGTTGACCTCTCCGGCCTGGGCTTACCTTCTTCCGCTCTGACGCGGGCGACAATCTCCTCAGCCTGTTCACCTTGTTGGACCAATTGCTTCCAGATGCGGCTTTCAGCAACTCCTATTTGAGCAAGGAGCGAGGTTTGGAGATTGTGGCGGCATGTTTCCACCAGGGTAACCTGGGTCATACCGCTCGGACATCGGAGTGCCACGTTCCGAAATCTTTCCACGAAAGATTTGACGGACTCTCCCTTTCGCTGTTTAGTAGCCAAAAGGGTGGGCATTGTGACTTCCGAGTCATCTTCGAAGAAGCGCGTTAAGAAAAGCTTCTCCAAATCACCCCAGTTCTTGATGGAGCCTTCTGGGAGCTTCATGAACCATTCAAAGGCGAGACCTTTCAGGGTGCCAATGAATAAGCACGCCAAGATAGCATCGTTATCTACTACATTCCCTGTTTGGGATTTAAAGTAGTAGATATGTTGGTTGGGTGACCCCTTCCCATCGAATGCTTGGAGGGTTGGAGCCTTGAACTTGGAAGGGTACGGAACCAGGTCCCACTCGGTCGGATAAGGTCGGACCACTCCAGCTTCTTGGAGGCCTTTTCGGTTGGTAAGGGCCTCAAGACGTTGCTCCAACTGATTCATTCTTTTAGAATGAACCTTTCCCTGGTCTCGGTCGTTCTTTTCCTGCGACGAGGATTTAGACGAACCAGAAGTAGGTTGCTCTTTCTTCTCGGAGTGTTCGGAAGATGAGCTTTCTCCCTCTTTTCGCTTGCCTTTAGACGTCTTAGAGGAGGCTCTGTTGGTTGACTTCCTCTTGTCTTCGAGCAACTGTGCGAGCATCTGCTTGAGGGAGTCGATAGATTCTTGCTGAGCACGAATCATCTCGAGTTGTTCCTTCTGGACCTGGGCTTGCAGCTCCAAGCGCTTAGCGGTCTCCTCAGGAGTGCTCGTCATGTATGTGAAGGCCTCTTTCTCTATAGAAGAGTTTGAAGCCTGCGACTCTGCAATGGCAGAGTGCGAGTCATTAATCTTAATGCCCCGGGCTAAGGCATTATAGTTAATCGAGGGAATGGCCCCGGTCCGGGTGTGAGTGTGTCGGTATACTCCTTCTGGTTCAGAGTCAGACTCGTCGGAGCTGACTACAGGTTGTTTTCCCCTGCTCCTGCTCGTCATATTTGCAGTGAGCTGTGGATACTCAGTGTCAGAGAAGATCCTCCGCTTGTGAGAGCGTCTTCTTTTGGTTGATGGGGAAATCAGGGTTAGCTGTCTAACTAAAGACTGCTGGTTCGCGCCTGAATCACAACGGCACTCAGAGAGCATAGAGATGAGCCGTTGGCAGCAACATGACGAAGTGACCTGATTAGCACTTCTTTTCCTTGTCAAATAATCTCTCAGATCCGTGGGAGGAGGGTCAAAGAGATTAGCCTCGCAACTTCGAGGGCGGGAGACATCCTTGCGCTGTACAGCTTGGACGCAGGATTCAGAGATGCAGCTCTCGCGCCGTAGCTTTAGGACGCGTGTCTGGCGTCTCTGCTGAGAAGAGACGCGACTGTTGTGTTGCTGATTGGTGCGTCGGAGCAGAGACGCTTGAGAGAGAGAGCGGGCTGCTGGGCCCTACGCCTAGAGGCGCATGCTTCTTGTACTTGATGAGGCGCGCACGCTTCTTCTTGGCGTCTGATGAGTGGAGCTCTAGAGGAGCTAACTTGGAAGTATCATTAGGATAAATGCACGTGCTTTAGAATTAGGATATACACAATACCTAAAGTATAGTGAGAACACAAAAATAATAGTCTATATAAATATGGGTGTATCTCAAAACTATCTATGCATATCACAAGTCTAATTAACATGACATTTAACATAATAATCACGAAAAAAAAATCAAAACATGCTAAAAGTCAATCAATGAAAGCATGTAAGTAAAATAGGGAGTTAGAGATAGTTACCAAAATCAATAGGGCTAATCTCTAGATCTCTAAACCATGGTAGTCCTCCCACCAAATATCCTTGAAGGTGATGCATCTAATGTAGTGTCATCAAGCTCAAACACACCCACCATCAAGACACCATATCTCTCACGTCATGTGAGAGCCCACACCTACATCAAATAGAATGGGATCTCTTACAACCTGAGCTGTAGCGTAAGTTCCCCTGCATCTCAACATTCTGTATGCTTCTATCACAATGGTCACCTCATTGGCAGTCTGGTTCAGTCCAGACTGAATGTCCTCAATATGTCCCTTGCTAGTGGCAACGGTTGGGCAGCGGAGTTGCTAGGGATCAAAGTTTGGATTTTGGGGACATGACATATTTAAAGAAAGATAGTCAACGATAAATCAGGTGTAATTAGCCTAAAGAGTTAGAGATATTATCGAAATGACAATGAAAAGTTTAGCCCCAAACTGCCAGTATATTTGGATGGTACGAGTGTAACTTCCTTTCCCTTTTCCCTTTCTTTCTAAATGGGTGGAAAAGGAGATCGACTCACTGAGGTGTAAGTTCCTCGGAACGAGATACACAAAAATGGAAAGGCTTTGTGCTTGATGAGTTGGGGTATCCACAACCTTCGAGACTTTAATTCTGCCTTACTTCTCAAGTGGCGGTGGAAGCTTCTTGATGATCTGGATCGTAAATGAGCCCCTCTCTTTTGACATAACTACAGACCCACAACTAGGCGATGGGCTGATAGATGTATTAACAGGATCTCATCTTCTCCCTTTTGAAAAGGTGTGAATTCAGTTAAGGATATTTTTTTCACGGGTACTGTGCGATGGATGTTGACAAGGGTAGAGGGACCGTGTATTGATGTAGGTTTCTTGGCGCTCTGGCTTCTTCAATGCTGGTCGCTTCTTGGGCTGTTTTTTTTTTTTTTTTTGACATCATGGTATTTTAGGTTGCTTTGTTGGTTTTTAATTGTTTGGTAAGTCATTTTCTCATTTTGCATCAGCATCGTGCATTTCGATTTGAGAGAATCTTTTTTTTTTTTTTAAATCATTGGGTTCACTGTTATTTCTTTTTTTTTTAAAAAAAATCTTGCTGAATTAATTATGGTAAGGGCCATGGTAATTCCTAGAACACCACTTTGAGGAAATTTAATCCCTTTTCTGGTGTGGTGGAGGTTTGTTGATATAAGTTGTGGCGAATTAACAGAATATGTTGATAATTTACTCATTTCCGTTTATAGCAACCTTTCCTCACAAAACATGCAGCAATGAATACTATCATAAGAGAAACAGCACTACACAGAATGCAGCAGCAACTAAACATACACAGTACGTTCATTTTACAACCTTATCTCGACTTATGAGTAATAAAAGAACAACGCACAAGCCCTTTTTTTCTATATAATCGTGTAAACTCCCTGAAATGAAATCGAAACCCACCTACAAATTTATTTGGAGATTAGCACAGAGGTATCGACACCCTTTCTACTAAATTGTAGCCCACTTCCACAGTCAAAAAGAATAAGAGAGAGACATATCATAACAGAAGGGCACCAAAACATCACCCCTTACAATAAGAATGAAACACACACAAACATCCAAAACTAAATCGATACACTATTATCTTTCATATCCCACCTCCAGCCTATCTGCCCTTCTTCATTACAGGAAAGAGGAGACTTAAAATTTATATATAATTTTGTTTTTGTTTTTTCTTTTTTAAAAAGAAAGTTCAAAAACCCTTGACCTCTGAACTTCCGTTCCTTTTCCATTCTATAATCACCCTATACAATTATAGTTCAAATTTGGTGACCACCTATTTACACCAAAACAGGTAAACCATCAAGAAGTTCAACAAAACAACTCGCCAAACCTTTCCTCTCTCTCCCCCCTTTTCGAGCTGCCATCCTCCCACAAGCTGTTAGCGATTATTCATGAAGTCCACTCTCTGCCTGCCTCCTCTCTCTTGATCGATTCCAGGTTATTCTCCTCCTTTGGGAATTTACCATCCATTCTAGGCCAGCCCTCGCGTGTTGGTCGACCAGGAACTCTAACAAGTACCCAGGTCTACCTTAAAATGACTGACATTAGCAATTGATAAATCGAAATCTATAAACCATTGTCACCTGAAGCTCTCATCCGGTAAAGTCCAAGATATCAAGTTTCCAGCAGAATCCCCACTCAACAACTGCTTGAGATCGCTTGTTAGATGGAGTGCAGTCACCGGGTGCTTGTGATACTTAAGTACCTTGTGGAGCACCAGCCGATACTCTGGCATGTTCCCTCCCAGCTTTAGCGCACTTGTGCCACCATTCGAAGATGCCGACCTGTGGCCACTTGTGCTCACAGTTGCTTCTTCCGTATAATGCAACTTGTTCCACACCTTCACCGCTCCGCTTTGGTGTCCTGTCACATACCAGTTTGTCTCCTGCCAATCCGAAAATGTCATGCTAGTCACTGACAATATCAGATCGGATGGAAGCTGTGATGCGTTTACCACTGCCAGGCAATCCCCATTGATGCTCCATGCTGCAAAAAGAACACCAGCAGCCGTCAAGATCTCACCAGTGAGGTCATTAACGTGAACAGCTGACACTGCCACTGGAAACGGAGGCAACTGCTTCACGAAGACCAAAGTTGTCAAGTCCCATAAGATGACTGTACAGTCCTCAGAGCCGGTCACAATCAGAGAATATGGCTGGCTAACATGGAGGCATGTGATCTTGGCAGTGTGTGCAGAGAGGGCTCGCTCTAAGCGAAGCTGTCGTTGGCCGCGGACCCCGTCTACTGTAAACCGCCAGACAGAGACGATGCCATCATCGCCTCCTGTAGCAAGAATCTTCCCATCATGGCTCACTCCCGTGCATTGGATTTGGTTCCCGCCGTGAAGGCTTTCGTGGGTGTAGAGCAGCCTATCCTGGTCATAAGTCAGAATCCTCAGGCTCCGGTCTGGGAACCCCCAAGCTATATATTTGCTATAAGTTGCAGGCTTTAGAAGGGTGTTGGCTCCCGCAATGAGTATCTTTTCATGGAATGTGACGATCTGGGATATTGATGAAGTGGACCTACGAAGAGGTTGGGGAAGGAGGTGGGCAGAGTAGCGAAGGGGATGGGGTGGGATTTTCCGATCCGTGCGGCGTTTTACATGGGGTTTGAGGAAGAGCTGCTTCGGCGTCTGGCCAAAATGGTTGATCTGGGCAAGGATGGAGGCCTTCATGGCAGGATCTGAAACAGAGTCAATATCGACATTTCCTTCATATGTGTAATGATAGAACACGTTGACGGCTTCTTCAGCTGCCTGTAGAGAAAGATACATATAATATAAAAAACTAAAGTTCCAAAGCGTGGCATCTCAGAATAATTCAGAAGTTCTATTAAAATAATATATCTATTATAATGCAAAACCTTTGGAAGTCTATAATTCTGAATTGGTTTGTGACTCACATTTGACTCAGGGCCTCATGCTTTATGGGAATATATTAAATTTCTTACAAACTTTTTAATAGTCATAAAAATTGTTTAATGTACTGCTTTGAGCAGAATGAATCATGTTGCAATTCAAACATTTAAATATATTGCTTTCAAGAGTGTAAGTTACATTATTCAAGAGATCTAAATTAGAGTAATTCACATTTATAGCATCTAGAAAGTCTATTGCAAGTCAAAAATTCCAAATAATATCATGATCCATTTTAGAAATTCAAGTAATATTGTGATTTCCAGATAGACACTCCTTACCTTTCCTCTCTGCTTGTATCCAAAGATAAGGTCTATCCAGTGATGTAAATTCTCAGAAATATAGTCTGATTCTAATGCTTCCCTGTGCATCCTTATGAACTCTCTGGTACTGCCTTTGGCCCATGGGGGGAGAACAACATCACCAACCTGAAGAAGAAAATAAAGTGATTATCCATAAAAAAAAAAGAAACTGAAGAGTCATTTTCAAAAACATGAAAGGAAATGGCCCAAAACCTAAGAGGAACTTCTCATAAAATTCTGTGGCATGCTTAGACTACAGATATATTGTTCAGGTTTTTGGTCACTAGGACCTCAAGAATGGAGAGTGGAAGAGAATATATAAGTTGCTCAATCCACTTTCCTGATAATTAAGAGGATTTACAAAGTCGTAATCTGCCACAACTCAAAAGATTTAGGTTGCACTTTACCTTCTCTCCTGATTGCTTTACTCCCAAATCAAGATTAAACCGGTTTTCCAAAAACTCTGGCATGTAAAAGAACTCTGGTATCAATTCCTTCACATCTGATGTGTTACCCTTTCCAGCAGCACTCAACCATGTATCTCTCACACTATTGAATAGTCGGTCAGCATGGTCAAACTGTCCACCTTGTAGAGTCTGGTTTTCAGTACTAAAAGGAGGTAGCCTCAGAAGATAGAAAAGAACAATCCCCGCACTAGAATAGTGAGAACCATAGTGAAATTTTGGGACATCAGGATCATCCCAGCTTTCATATCTGAGAAACAGAAATAACACATTACCTTATCAACGATGGGCAAAAAGGTTGAAGCATACTAATACCATATAGGATTTCTTCACCTGTCGTCCATTAACATAATAAATGGATAGTCAAAATTTACTCTAATATGAGCAATTCTCCCCCATTCCACCAATAGCTGAGAGAGAGAGAGAGAGAGAGAGAGAGAGAGAGAGAGAGAGGTAAGTGTGTGGTGGTCGGTGCGCGCAAATGTGTTGAGGATACTTTAGCGTATACTGTGAAGGGGAAGCAGAAAGGACAGCGAGAAGAAAAAGAGAGAGAGAATAGTCAAGGCAAAACAGAACATCCAATGCTTAACTTCGTTTCCTCAGTTGGGTAGCATTTCTCTGTGTGCACGCGCTGTGTTGTGCGTTGGTGGTGCTGTGCGCACGTGTGCGGGCAGGTTTTTTTTTTTTTTTTGTGTGTGTGTGTGTGTGTGTGTGTGGGGGGGGGGGGGGGGGGGGGGGGGGGGGTGGGGGATGGCTGTTTGTGAATGATAGATCCTACCATTAATAATTCTTTTATTCTTTCAGTGGGGTGTGGAAAAACCCTATAATGCAATTTGACTACTGCTGACATTAGTATATTGTTCAAGGGCAAGGCGTTTGCCAATAAATATGGGTGTGATTTTACATGGAAACAGTACAAACTTGGTGTTACATAGAAAGATTTTAAACAACAGATATCCACAGATAAAAGAGCTTAAATAAGAAGCCCATATTGTTGGAAGTTTGAATTTTCACATTAACTCAAACTTGGTCACCATATGCAAAAGGTATTTGACCAAATTTGAAACACGTAAAAGCTTAATATTGTTTAGAAGGAAATATAACAATTTTAAGTTGATACTTAAGCTCCCACCTTCCTGATGAATTTTTCTTAGAGTGGTCTTATTAAATGTCCAGAGTTGGAAAGGAATAAAAAAACTAACCTCTTCTTAAACTCATCTTCTCCTTCTGGAGTTTGGCATCCCATTGGTTTATCAAGCTTACGAAAAGTCTTAGGGTTTGTCAAATCCAGAATATCACTCTCATAGTCCGCAAGAACCCATGGAAAAACTGGATATTGCGTGAGATCGCTATATCCACGTCCAGCAAGAGTATTGAGATGCATTAGGTACTGAAAGTTACTAATTTCTCCATTCTGCCACCTCTTGGAAAAAGATTTGGCCATAATCTTAAAAAGGCGGCTTCCCTCATTGCCTTCTTGTTTAGATGAACCTGAAATGGTTGTGTCTAATCTGCAAAACAATAACAATTTATGTTACTTCAATATAAAACTCAGCAATTCAACATAAAGTCACATATTAAACAATAACATAAAGCAATAACTAGTGTGCAACACATAAGCAAAGCTAGCAGTAAGTAATTGAAAAAAAAATAGAATGAAAATACACTCAAGGACTTAAGGAATACTCCGAAAAATTAAAGACTCTACAGCATTATATTAGAAGGAAGAAGGAAACCAAAAAATGAATTGCACGAAGGCAATCATCACAAATACCTAAGGCCTTTCCCCACCAAGATGAGGCTGCAGCACAATCTTATATAGACAGCTCAACTTCTGGAAGGATTTTTATATGCAAATCCTTCCTGTCAAATTCGACGCGGATCTGCTTTAACCATCTATTCTGTTGAAGTTATTCTGTATCATTTGGGGTGCCCAGAAAAACAAAAATTAAGTGATTTAAAGTTCTTCTGCCTATGCATGAAGTAGCCGCAAAACCAACGACCAAAAATAACAAGTTGCTTAGATCTATTGTTGGAGCATACAAATTGAAAAATCAAACCTTGGATTATGATCTAGACCATAAAACTAAACAACTTTCTATTTGTAGTCGTCCATTGTGCGCCTACTTAACGCATAGGAATAAGAAAGAAAACATTAAATCACATAATTTTTTACTTTCAAGAATTCCAAATGATGTGGATCAAATTCAACAGAATCGATCTTCAAAGTATATGCTTTGTCATCAGATTCTGATAAGGAAAAATTTGTTCCCAACTCTTTTCTCAAGGAGTCAAGTCATCTCATACATACCCACACTCACTTGTGTCTCTGTATGTAAATGTATATGTGTGTGTTTGTATATAATATAAATATATTATTCTCAACCCTCGTTACAATTTCAAAGCTTTGGTGCAGTGACGGGGACTTTAAGATGGTGTCAAAGCAACCCAAGTTCAATTCTCATGGGGGGCGCATCTAAAAAGTGGACTAAAAGGATATTATTTAGCACAACGTAAGGTTTTGGTGCATTAAAAAAGACTCGATTTTTTGGGTTGTATTAGAATATAAAAATATCACCCTCAACCCTCACCACAACATTGGAGTTTTGGTGTGGTGGGAGGGATGTCAAGAGTATCAATTTGAGTGCATATGTTTTTTTTTTTTTGTGTGTGTGTGTGTGTGTGTGTGTGTGTGTGAGAGAGAGAGAGAGAGAGAGAGAGTGACGGGGAACCGGGCGGAATTCTCTCCCTAGGGTTTCTCACCCAAAGCACACAGGCCACAAAGCTTAAAAGCAATTTTCATTCATTCCAAAACTCCCAATAACAATACCAGTCTTGGCCTTAAATAGGCCTACATCAACAGAAAGATCCCATTACAACCGATATGGGACTAAAAGAAAACTGCCAAATAAATAAAAATTACAATAAAAGGGAAAAATAGCTAAATTGACTTTCCCAACCCTAATCGAACCAAACTGAAAGTGTGCGACGACGCCTCCTGATATAGAATTGCAATCCTGGAGAGATGTCTCCATCATTCCCTCGGGGTTGGGAAAAACTCGACTCTGTCGAACATGAACCTCCACGGCTTTCATAATGCTCCAGACGATCAGGGTCCAACCGTTGGAGTTCCTCTCGATTAATCCAAGTGTTATCAGAATCAGGTAGTCCTTTCAACGAATCAAAAATCTGTGGTAACCACCATCTCTAGTAGAGACAATCTGATCATCAATAATTTCATCAATTTGATCTGCCATATGGGTTGGATGTATTTGGGGAAGAGGAGATAATAAGGGTCTCTCAGGAGGTGGCACAGGGGAAGGCTCATCCAATAAAGGATTATCAGGGAAAAAATTGGGTCCTTTATAACAATCAAATCTTCAATATTAAAAGAGGGACTAATGCCAAAATCCGATGGGAGATCTACCACATATGCATTTGAATTTCTTTAAAATTTTGAATGGTCCCGCACTACGTGCGTGCAATTTCTTCACGGTACCCGGAGGATACCGTTCTAGTCGAATCCAACCATCACGTAGTCTCCTACGTTAAACTCATGTGCTTTCCTCTGCAAATCTACATAAGCTTTATAGTTTGCATTATTTTTCTGAATTTGATTGCTGATCTCCTTATGCAAGTCATGAATGTGGGATGCAAATGATGCAACTGACTCAGACATCCTAGTATGATGGGGTACCATGGGAATTAAGTCTATAGGTTGCCTAAGTTAATAACCATGCACTACCTCAAATGGACTCATGTCTAAGGTTTTATTGACAGAACTGTTGTACGCAAACTCAGCAGTAAGTAACACAAGATCCCATACTCTAAGATTCTCACCCACTAAACATCGTAACAGATTACCAAGACTTCTATTGACTACTTCAGTTTGGCCATCAGTTTGTGGATGGAAGGCCGTAGAAAACTGAAGTTTAGTTCCCATTTTATGCCACAGGGTTTTCCAGAAGTAGCTCGTAAATTTAACATCCCTATTTGAGACAATTGTTTTGGGTAGTCCATGTAGCCTAACAGCTTCATCAAAGTAGATTGGAGCAACCCGAGATGCATCCGACGTTTTGAAACATGGCAAGAAGTGAGCCATCTTGGAAAAACGGTTTACAACCACAAGTATGAATCATGCTTCCTTACTGTTTTTGGTAAACCTAGCACGAAATCCATACTGACATCTTGCCAAGAACAGTTAGGAACTGGTAGAGGGGTGTAGAGACCAGTATTTTATTTTCGTTGCTTGGCGAGTTGACATGTACGACATTGACTAAGTCTTGCAACATCTCTTTTAAGCTCGGCCAATAAAAACGATGTTCAACAGCTTCAATTGTTTTATTTCGCCCGAAGTGTCCAGCAAGTCCTGCGTGTAATTCCCATACCAGAAATTCTCTCAATGAGGTACGAGGGATACACAACAGACGAGAGCGAAACAAATATCCGTCTTGCAGAAGAAAACCATCAATCTCATGTGTCAAACTATCCCTTAATACAGTGTACATATTTTCAAAATCAGGACAGGACTCATAAGTTTCTTTGATCTTCTCAAAACCAACCACTTCCGTACTCATGACAGAAAGTAAAGCGCGATGACGGCTAGGAGCATCAGCGACCCTATTTTCCACCCCGGCCTTATGCTTGAGGACGTAGGTGTAATCTTGAAGGAATTCTACCCACCTACCATACCTCGAATTCAACTTCTTTTGAGAGTTGAGATACTTAAGGGCTTCATGGTCTGAATAAATGACGAATTCTTGCGGTAACAAGTAATGGCGCCATAACGCAGAGCTTGCACTACCGCATAGAACTCCTTATCGTAGGTAGAGTACCGTTGCTTAGCATCATTTAACTTTTCGCTAAAATAAGCAACGGGATGTTTTTCTTGACTTAAAACACCACCTATCCCGACGCCTGAGGCATCACAAGTAATTTCAAAAACTTTCGTGAAATCTGGGAGCCTCATAACAGGAGCTTCTGTCATTCTCTCTTTGATTTCCCGAAACGCCTTGGTAGCAGCTCTAGTCCATTCGAAGTCCTTTTTTTTTAAGCAAACGGTAATCGGGGCCATGACCGTACTAAAGTTTCAAATAAAACGTCTGTAGAAAGTGGCTAACCCATGAAAACTTCTCACTTCTCGAATACTGCATGGTTCTGGCCATTCCACGATAGCTTTGATTTTATCGGGATCTGCGGAGACACCTTGTGAAGAAACAACCACTCTTAGGAAAATGACTTGGTCGGTAAGAAAAGTACATTTCTTAGGGTTTGCATATAAACTTTCTTTCTCAAAACTACACAAACTTGCGTGAGGTGGTCCAAATGTTGCTCCTTTGATTTGCTATAAATGAGGATGTCATCAAAATATACGACTACGAACTTTCCGATAAAGGGTCGCAATACTTGTGTCATCACTCTCATAAAAGTGCTTGGAGCATTAGACAAGCCGAAAGGCATGACCATCCACTCATACAGCCCATCCTTCGTTTTAAAGGCTGTTTTCCATTCATCTCCCGAGCGAATACGAATTTGATGATAACCACTCTTCAAATCTATCTTTGAAAAGATCGTAGCACATGTCATCATGTCAAGCATATCATCCAATCTGGAGATTGAAAAACGATATTTTATCGTTATTTTATTGATAGCACGGCTATCCACACACATACGCCATGTCCCATCTTTCTTCGGCGTTAACAGTGCAGGGACCGCGCAAGGGCTCAAACTTTCTCGTATGAACCCTCTGCTCAACAACTCTTCAACTTGCCTCTGTAATTCAGCGTCGATGGAGGGGGAATTCAACGTCGATGGAGGCTCAGGGTGACCTCGCTGTCGATCAAAATCTCAGGCGTCGATCAGGAATAGCTGACGTTGATGACTCTGGAAATTGATCTTCGACGAGGAAGCAGCGGAAGGCTTCAAGACCCCTCCAGCAGTTGGCAGAGCTTGATTGATGTTGAAGATGAAGTGGAGGAGCCTCCGGTTGTGCTCTCGGAAGGAGATTTGGGGTGGTTGATGTCGCAAGGGTGTGATCTCGTGGTGAGATCGGCGGCGACAGCTGATCGTGGTCGATGGTGATCTGATGACGAGGGCGAGACTGGGATGAGGACGAGGAAGCTTGATGCTCAGATCTGGTCGACAACGCGATTAGAGTCGAAGAGGAAGAGAGGAGGGAACCCTAGGTCACCTCCGTGGCTTTGATCGCGAACGAAGACTTTCAGCAAACAAGATGATGATGGATTTGTTTGTCTAGGGCAGAGACCGGAGTGTTGGATGTCGTCGTCGACTACTGGTGACGAAGTTGAGGACGTTGGATGGCGGTGGGAGAGACTGGAGTGTTGCCGGTGCTGGTGTTGTTCGCTGGTGGTGCAATCGGGCTCGACTTGAGACGAGAGATCGATCGGTGGAGGGTTTTGGCGGGGCGGAGGTCGATTTTGGCCTGAAATCTCAGGAAGAGGTGGCGGCGGACTGTAGGGGGAAGAGAGAAATAGGGTTTCATTGATTTTTTTTTTATTGCGGCGCTCAGAAGAGGAGAAGAGAAAATTAGGGTTTTAATTTTGGGAGGGAATTTTGTTGTGGATTTTCTTTTGTGTTTTGGAAGAATTCAGGAATTTAAGCTCTGATACCAAGATGACGGGGAACCGGGCGGGATTCTCTCCCTAGGGTTTCTCACCCAAAGCACACAGGCTACAAAGCTTAAAAGCAATTTTTATTCATTCCAAAACTCCCAAAACAATACCAGTTTTGGCCTTAAATAGGCCTACATCAACAGAAAGATCCCATTACAAGCGATATGGGACTAAAAGAAAACTGCAAATAAATAAAAATTACAATAAAAGGGAAAAATAGCTAAATTGATTTTCCCAACCCTAATCGAACCAAACTGAAAGTGTGCGACGACGCCTCCTGGTATAGAATCGCAATCCTGGAGAGATGTCCCCATCAAAGAGAGAGGTTTTTGACTACGATCCTTCTGATAGAAATTGAGTAAAGATCCTATCCCTTAAAAAGAATATATTATGCATCTAAATGGGAGTTCCAAACTGTTCAGCATAATTAAATGCTTTCCTTATTTCTTATATGTGCACTAAGTGCCTTAAAAATGAACGGCTGAAATACAAAATTTTGTTAATCTATAGATTGGGGAGGACAACTAGAAAATCAAAACTTGGAACAAGAATTAAATACTTGAAAATGATTGGACACACATTTTTGTTGGGAGCTAAATTTCACCGAACCTCTCAACTTTTAAGTAAAGTCACATAACCTCCTAATGTTCCAATAAGTCTCCCTAAACTCTTAAAAAAAATGTTATAGTTGGGGTAATGGCATTAGCAGGGGTGTATAATGACGTTTATGCCTTTGAACTGAGTATTATTTTTGAAATTTATTAATCTAAACGGGTATACAACTCAAAACGAGTTTACACCCGCTAATTCATCTTCTTCACCCACTTCTCATATTGTTCATTTTCAATCTCTTAACATAACAAAGAACCCACCACACCCAATCAAGTTCTAATCCCCCTCTTCATTTTTATGTCATATTCCCAAATTAAACCCTAACCCATAATAGCAGCTCTTGAACAAATTTTCCCCTTCTTTTCATTCTAGCACTCAAATCACACTCTGACCAACTAAATCAAGCTCTAAATTTCCATCTCTTTTCCCTATCACGCAAACTCTAAACACATCACACGCAAATCAAACTCTAATCTTTCTCTATTCTCATGGCCAAACTAAAACCTAACCTATCATTCCTAATAAAACCCTAACTCCCCTCCCCCCTCTTTTGTTGTCATTTGCAAATCAATGTTAATTCATCATACCAAAATGAAGTTCTAGTCTTTAGATTATAGCTTAGAATTAATAAATGGATAGGAGAAGAAGATGGGTTAAAAGAAATAAAGTTGGTAAAACCCATTTTGGCTTTAAACTAATTTCAAAATAAGCTCCAGTAAAAATAAATTTTACGGGTTAGGTTTAAAATAACATCGTACAATTTAGTCTGAAATTTACCTAATGATGTGACGTCATAGATGACTTGTGTTAACCAATGAAGTAGAGGTGATAAACGAAAAATACTCATGGTTTATCAATATTGGGAGGTTATGTGACTTAGTTAAAAGTTAAGAGAGGTTTAGTTAAATTTGGTTTGTTGTTGAAACATTCTAGACTGTAAAACTGAATAACTCACTACATGTAGTCGTCCATTTTCAGACTACTTCAAAGATGAATAAGAAATTTAATCATCAACTTCAACAGGGTGGATATTCAAAGTGAATGCCATGTTAACCAGGGTGAGTTTGGCTTTACTTGTGCTTAGATAAGTCCTTTTGTCCTTTTCTAAAAGGACTTATCTAAAAGTGCATTTTAAAATAAACTTTTACAATGTTTATAGTGCTTGTTAATTTTTATATCTAAGCGCTCATCAATAAATTTAATATATAAAATAATTTGTTAAGATTAGTTTGGATAAAAATTAATGTATGAGAGAGTTCAGATAAGATTTCGGGAGAAAAATACAAAAAAATATTAAAAATTTCAATCATGAAGGCAGATTGCACGAGAGATCATGTGAGACAAAAAATGAGAGAGAAAACAGAAGGTTATTTTGGGTGGCTTCTACTTCTGCTATTGGGGGAAGCCATATTTTTTTTGTCTTCTTTAGACCACGGCTTTTTGGCTTATGCTTATCCAAAAGTCCATTTTTTTAGATATATTACCAAACACCAAATTTTTCAAGAAAAGCAGTCCAATTTTTTTGGATATATTACCACACACCAAATTTTTCAAGAAAAGCACTTCTGGTTGAATAGGTAGGATTTGGTTCTAAATTTTCTAAGAGGAGCTTACTCGCGCGCGCGTGCGTGTGAGAGAGAGAGAGAGAGAGGGTGCCAACTCCCTAGGAGAAAATTTCTTTTCTTCCTATGGTGGCCAAAAAGTATCACTCTCCACCTCTTAGATTGGGTGATTGACGTTGTTCATGTCAATCTCCTAAAACATATATACACCAAAGCTCTTGTCAGAGGCAAAGTTGGGCGATAGCGCCCTTAAATTCGTGAATTTGTGATATACATCCATCCCCTCTCTGCTAATATATGGATAGTGATTTTTATTCTAAATGTATTATCCCTCCTCTTTGGAAAAATAACAAGTTTCTTAATCTCTAATTTCACCAATTACTCTTAAAAACATGGACATATGATGTGCAGAACTCAGTGACAACCTATATAAATGGTCATTGATTGGACAATTATATCTCTTTCTTACACACATATAAATTTTCTAAAAATAAAATCCATGTAGTCTAATCCATGGATAATCTTCTAAATATCAAAAGATATAATTTCTTCTATGAATAAGGGTGCTAAGACCTATGCTTAATGGTCTTTCATCCCAAGTCATTCATTACATTTTTCTAAAGGTTCCATGTAAGACAATGCAGATGGATACAAGTAATATGCAATTTGGAATCTCTTCATTTTCTTGGAACCTTAGTTGAGAAGTCAAAAGCAATATGGACTTTCGTATTTAATTTAAGATGAATTTGGTCATGTGAAAGCGTTAAAAGTAATATTATAATCAAATTAGGTTTTTCCCCCATATCGACACCAAAAATATGTGATAATTCCTCTTTCACCTCTGGAATCTTTATATATCAATTTAGACACCTAAATCCTCCAAGTTGGGACAAAAACCACCCTCTGATAGTTATCCATTGTTTTCTAATAGAGAAAGGGTCAAAACACCAAATTACCCTCAAAGGCAATAAGAAAAGGAAAAGATGAAGGGGTAAGAATCTAAAAAAGGAATATTCCAACTATCTTTCATATATAGATAGAGTGACTAACAATGAGTGTTTTTTTTCTCAATTTAAAAGAATTTGGTGTCAAAAATAGAATTGTTAAAATTTAAATATCTCAACCCTCATTTAACTTCAGAGTTTTAGATATAGTGGCGGGTATTTAATATGATATCAGAGCAACCCAGATTCAAATCTCACCAGGCCCGCATTTTAAAAGTAGATTTACAAAAACAAAAATACTGCTAGCGCAAAAGCCCAGGTTTCGGCCTCATAAAAAGGGTGATCGACCTGCAGGGGCATGTTAAAATATAAATACATCAACCCTCACTTAACTTTGGAGTTTTAGTATAGTGGCAAGGACTTTAATAGAAATATAAAAATTTCAAGGGTGAAAGCAGAATTATCAAAGATTTCAAGTGTTAATATAAGAAACCCTAAAATTTAAGATTATTGTTTCAAAGGTATTTTTGTAGTGCTTTTGGTATTAAATGTCCATCCCCAACTGAGAACTCTAATTTCACCCCAGGAACTCATGATCTTAATAATATTTCCCCATAGATTCACTTTACTAAACAGACTGTTAGATTTGTAACCACCTGGTATAAGGTTAAATAGTTAATGAAAATCACAATATTTTTGGTATATCTATGTTTTAGCACATGGAGTCGACTAGAGCGCTGATGAGAGGGGGAGGGTGTGAAAGTAACTTTTGACCACCACAGAATTTCCTCCTATGGATACATGTATGTGTATAAGTCATACATATCTCCACACACTTCCAAAAGAATGACATTTTTAAACTTAAAAAATTAACTATATTCAAGTTGATCTACATTTTTTAAAGTGTCTAAAATACTAAAAGCCAAATGATTTTAATATTTTCATTCTTATGCATCAAAGCGAAACACAGAAAATTAGCAAATTGCTTAGATCAACATGTTTAAAACAAAAGAATATTTGATGCAAAAAGGTTTTAAAGTGTTTAGATCATGATCTAGGATTTATATAATTTGTATGCTCAAAACAATATATCTTAAAATATGCTACTTCCGTTGTTCAATTTGTGCCTATTGATATAGAGGCAGAACACTCAAATATTAAATTTGATTTTTAATTTTCATAATTTTAAATTTGCTATTTCTAAACCATAGAGTTTACCCTCTCCATTGTTGTTGACTCTACCCACGTTGTTGCTCCAGTCCCCCCACCCCAATGAAGGTAACCTCTCTTTCTCTCCCCCCCCTCTTTCTCCCTTTTTTCCACTCATTTAATTCATGGTTTTATAAGGAACTGTAAGAATGGATTTTTCATTTATTATTACTAGAATCTATACACATGCCCTGCATGTGCAAGCGCAAGGGTTATGGAAGGAAGGCACAAAGAGACACCAATTCTTTCTAGGATGCACAACCATTATTCAAGTGGGCCCACCAAAATCATAATTTACCCAAAATGTCCCTTCCTCATGTTGACTAGAGATAATATGTTCATTTTTTTAAGCATGAATGACCACATCCAAAAGCTATCCACAATATGATTTCAAATCTCGATTTCAGTATCTGAGTTGATCGAAATCAGCTATATCGACCAATTTTCAGCCGTTTTCATCTCGTCATATAGGCAATGTCGGGTATTGTTTTAGTTGTATCAGTTCATTCCAACAATATTGGTATCGGACCAAAACATTTGTTTCGGGTGATATTTCAAACCTTAGATCACAATTTTAGAGTTTGTACAGACACCATGGTCTTGGAGTTACTGGTTTAATATATCCAATTTTGGATCTAGAAGTTCAAAACCACCAAGTTGGTTGTTCCCATAACTTCACAATATAGGTTTGAAACCCGAGCTATTCTACACTCTTTCAACAAGTGGAACAAGCACAACATGTTAGACCAATTAAGCAAATGGTTTATCCGCCAACAAGTTGAGTAAAGTGCAATTGCCTCCAGCAAAAAGATGATTCATTTGAGAAAGAAAAATAAAGGGGTATATAAATATATATTTTAAAGGGAGATTTCGTTTCGGCTACCTATTTCAAACGTAATTAAGGAAAAACTCATAATTTAATTTACTTCAGCCACCTCTTTTTTTTAAAAAAGGGCACGTGCCCACGTGTCAAGCGCAGAAGCGCTACTGAGAGTCGCGTGCCAACGTGTCGAGTGCAGAAGCGCTTGTTGAGTATGCTTTAGAGTGGTGAAAAAGACTTAATGCCCCCACAATATTAAGTTGAAGACTGCGACCATGATAGCAATCCTCAAATAAAATGCCCTATTTCTGAATCTTTATTAGCATTACGACCATAATCACAATCCTCAAAAAAAATGTCTCATTTCTGAGATTGCAGTTCTCACAAAAATGCCCTATTTCTGAGATCACAATCATCTTTATTAGGACTGTGATCCTCACAAAAATATCATGTTTCTGAGTCTTTATAGGGTTGTGATCATGATTGCGGTCCTCTTTATTAGAATTGTAACCATGATCGCAATCCTCACAAAAATACTTTATTTTTTAGTCTTTATTAGGACTAGCGACCATAATCATAATCCTCACAAAAATGCATTATTGATCAGTCTACATTAGAACTGCGACCATGATCGCAGTCCTCATTCAAACACACTGTACATACAACATTGTCACCATAGCAAAAAACCATAAAGAACATCGATATCCATACCCTACAACAATAAAAAAAAATACTAGTTTAAGACTCTAATATGCATTATGGGTAGCCATGCATGCATGAAAATGTGTACTCTATGAAGACTGTGATCCTCACATTTTAGATGTGTTTATGAGAACTGCAATCATTCACAGTCCTCAATAAACACAGTGTGTGTTGCTGAGGATTGCGATCAATCGCAGTCCTCAATAAACACACAAATGTGAGGACTGCTCTTGATCACAGTCCTCATAAAACAGAGTGTGTAGCACCCCGTTCCTGGGATACGTACCCAGATACGTGTCCCCACTTTTTCGACTGTATTATTGCAATTCTCTTCCAATATTAGTTTCTAAGTTGTGATTTCTCATGTTTTTGGTATCGGAGCCGGATTCTCAGTCTTAGAGTCAGCCCTGACCCGGACCGGGAACCCGATACCGACATACCGCCCGATTTGACCTTTCTGATAGTCTGATTTGACCAATTTAAGTTTCAGACACTGTTTTATAATATTTTAGATTTCTCATGATTTTCTGAAATTTTTAAGAATTATTTTACAAAATCTCGAAAACCGATGTTCGTTGGCATCACTGACTGATTCCCGGATTTTTAGTTTTCAAACGGGATTAAATTTTTAAAAACGGCTTTCACGTTACTTAGAATTTTATTTTCCATCTAAATTCATTTTTTTGAGATTTTTCTAAATTTATCAAAATTTGACCGATTCTGATGTCGTCCGATATCGCCGGAAGATTCCAGAAATTTTAATTTGAAAACTACATTGAATTTCTCAAATCCGATTTCACTGAGTATCTTAAAATAATATTTACTATTTTTGAGAATTTTTCGGAACATTTCTGAAACAGTCAAATTTTCACCCTACTAAAATAATAATATTTTTACCGACGATTTCTTTTCTTACTTTTTCCTTCTCTACTCCCCTACTTTTTACTTTCAGAAATTTTAATAAATAAATTATTTAATAATAAAATTTTTATACTATTTTATTTTTTTCTCTTATTTTTTCCTTTTTCTTTAAATTTCTTTCTTTTTCTTTCTTTTCTTTCTCCCCCCTTTGACTTCCTGCCCTGCCACCTGCTCCCGCCGCCTGCTCCCGCAGCCGCAGCCAACAAAACAGGGCATGATGGGCTGCAAAGCAGCCCATCCCCCAATATTTCATCATTCTTCCTCCTTACTTTAAAATCCCCTTCTTTCCTTCATTCTTCTCCATATCTCCACCTTCATCTCAATTCCACCAACCAACAACCTCTCTCTCTCCTACCTTAACCGCCGCCTCCACCACCTAGGCCACCACCGACAGCGCCCTAGCCACCACTGCCGCACTCCCCCAACCACCCCACTTCCCTTCCCCACTTCCACCATCTCCAATTTCCCTCTCCTTTCTTCCAATTTCAACATAACCCAACACTTCTTCTCCAAAATCCACCACAAATTCCACCCAAATCCTCCACTCCCACCACCCCATCATCACCTCCTCCTCCTCCTCTAACTCCCCACCACCTCCAACCACCACCACCACCATAACCACCACCACCATCAACTACCACCACCACCCACTTCACCAAACAACAACCACAACAACAACACAACCACCCCTCCTCTCCTCCCTAGGACCACTGTGCGCACCCCCTCCCGGGCGGCGCCGCCGCCGCCCACCTCCCCCTCCACTCCATTTTTCTTTTCTTTCTTCTTTCCTTCTTCATTCATTCTTTCTTTTCTTTTCGCTTTCTTTTCCCTAAATAAATACCCATTTTCCACTTCCCTAAAATATCCTCCACCTCATCCCCAAATTACTTCCCTATAATTACACTCAAACCCCTCCCCTTTTTATTCCAAATTTATTCCTAAAAATACCATATTCTCTCTCTCCTTCCTATAACTTTCTCTCTCCTCTCCCTCTCCTCTCTCATTCCCTCTCTAATATTTATTTATTTATATAATATATATATGAGTATATATTAATATATACACGGGTTAGTAGCTTGCTTGAACATGTTTGCGGATTTTCTCTGATTTTCTCGGTATTTCATCCGGTGCTAGGCGAGTACATTTCTTGCCTTATTACCATCGTTCCTTGTCTAATAATTAGTATCTAATTTTTAATATATGATGTCTCCTTATGCAAGTATGTATATGTTATATAAATGATTATCACGATTTATAAATAGCTTCCGACCATTATTATACTTTGTTGGACCGGTATTATACCGGGTATGCCTAGATCTGCTCCCTCTTCACTCGACTTCACATAGCTAATTAAAAGATAAATTTATTATTATAAAAATGGTAGTGTAGAGTTTGAAATGTTTATATTGTTCTCATGTACCATGTGATGTGACCGGTTGATACCTGATGGTGTGACTCTCACCGACATATTAGTTACCTGACCCTGACATATATACATCTGATACTTACCTTGCCATACTTATCACTTGATATCTGACACCGGTATTTGCCATGCTATACTTATCAGTTGATATCTGACACCAGTATTTGTCATGCTATACTTACCATTTGATATCCGACACCGGTACTTGCCATGCTATACTTATCACTTGATATCTGATACCGGTACTTGCCATGCTACACTTGACACTTGACATACTGCCACCTGGTACCAATACACTTGACCTGATATTGTGACACCTGAATGGATACTATTACACCAGACACCTGTACTTTGCATATTCATGATTATCACTTTTACGGGGACTTGATTATTATACTGTTACCAGACATCTGATACTCTTGAACTCCTATACTCCTGAACCCCTGTATTCCTGAACCCCTGAAAAAAAGGGTGACTCCTGATACTATACTCCTGTTGATCCCCGTAATAGTATAACCATGAATATATGATTACTATAAACACCTTGTGGACATTATTACTGGACAAATTCTAATAACTAGACAACTTACACCGGGATGGGAGAAACTGATGATTACCGATATAGTCTCCATATTTATGATGGTCTTATAGTGTCGCGGCCATATACTTGGATTCGACCTGGAGGCCACCAGGCACTTCCGTGGGGTGCACTGACACCCCTACTCCCTTACTTGACGGTTGTGCCATAAGCCCCTGGGCCTATTCCTGTGGGAGCGGTGACATCCTATTCCTGTCCAGGCGTACAATAAGTCCCGGTACCTAGCGGTACGTTCTGGCTCAGTACCGGATACTCCTTGACCGTTGTCCCGGGCATGTACAGGACCCATTCTAAGCATGGTTCGTCGATCTCCATCAGTTTTCAATAACTTACTCTTTGGTCTGTATGCTGAGATATGTGAGATGGGACACATAACGACGTATACAAATCAGACGAGTCTTAATAACTTAATAATAACATGCTCCTGATATATGACTAGCTATACTCTTGATTTATATTGCTCACCACTTAGACATGTGCTATCTTATTGGATTACTTGATTGATTCCATATTGTTTCATTATTATATTATTGTGAAGGTAAAGTCAGATTATATAAACTCAGACTACAGTGACGTGAGGTATATGATATATATATGAGGGTTTCCTTAGTTAGATTATTCCTTCGACGTACTAATCTCACCGATCGGTAATGTGAGCTTATATAACTGATTTCCCTTTAGTTACTTTACTTACTGCCTCATTTCATGTTCATATGTGCTTATATTAACGATACACGTTCCTGTACACATGTACCTGTTATGCACGCCACTTGGCTTTGTTATGTACTCGCGGGTTGCATCTGACAACCCTGAATTCTCATGTCCAGATCCTGGAGTCTAGACCATGGTGATCTTTCTGTAGCTGATCAGAGTGCGCAGCGGATCCTCCCATGGTGATCAGAATGCAGCAGAAGCTCAGGCATCGCCGTAGTTCTTCCTCCCAGATTTTCTCCTGTTTGGCTCTCGAGGTCCCTCTTGCTGCTCGTGAGTATCTCTCAGCTTTTATTATGTATATCCCTTCATGTATTGTACTTTTATATCTTCTGGTGATGTAATATTCCTGTAATATTGTATCACTCTCTGTGATGACCATGTACTTGTACTATTTTGTGTTGGAATGTATATTATCACTGTGTTTTCGCCTCTGATTCTTGCCTGTACTGATGCTTATCGTATATACGTGAGGGTATCTCTAAACTGCGTATATACGTCGCAGTGGCGTCTCCGTACCCGCGGGACCGGGGCGCCACAGGGTGGTATCAGAGCCTAAGTTCTAACATCCTCAGTACAACCAGTTGACAGATTAATGATGTATTAATCTGCAACTAGAGAGCATGAGTCTTGAATATACATTCCAATCACAAGTACAGTGTTATCATTTCCTTCCTCGCAATTTTTTCCTTGATTCTTGAGACCTTTCTATCATTTGAGCTTCTTCCCGTCATTCCTTTAATCAACTCAGATATTTTATGTCCTGAGTTGGTAATCTCGCTTATTATTTTCACTTTATCATATTATCATCATTGACTTTAATCTCTTTCATGTCCATCTACCTCCTTATAGAAATTTCGAAGACGAAATTTTTGTTAGGTGGGTAGATTGTAGCACCCCGTTCCCAGGATACGTACCCAGATACGTGTCCTGACTTTTTCAGCTGTATTATTGCAATTCTCTTCCAATATTAGTTTCTAAGTTGTGTTTCGATTTGACCTTTCTGGTATTCCGATTTGACCGATTTCAGTTTCAGACACAGTTTTATAATATTTTAGATTTTTCATGATTTTCTGAAAATTTCAGAATTATTTTACAAAATCTCCAAAACCGGTGTTGGTCGGCATCGCTGACTGATTCCCAGATTTTTAGTTTACAAACGGGATTGAATTTTTTAAAAACGGCTTTCACCTTACTTCTTAGAATTTTATTTTCTATCTAAATTCATTTTTTTGGGATTTTTCTAAATTTATCAAAATTTGATCGATTCTGGTGTCGCCGATATCGTCAGAAGATTCCAAAATTTTAATTTGAAAATTACATTGAATTTCTCAAATCTGATTTCACTGAGTATCTTAAAATAATATTTCCTATTTTTGAGAATTTTTCAGAACGTTTCTAAAACAGTCGAATTTTCACCCTATTAAAATAATATTTTTAACGACGATTTCTTTCTAGTTTTTTCCTTCTCTACTCTCCTACTTTGTACTTTCAGAAATTTTAATAAATAAATTATTTAATAATAAAATTTTTATATTATTTTATTTTCTTTTCTCTTATTTTTTCCCTTTTCTTATAATTTCTTTCTTTTTCTTTCTTTTCTTTCTCCCCCCTTTGACTTCCTCCCTTGCCACCTGCTCCTGTCGCCTGCTCCCGTAGCCGCAACCAACAAAACAGAGCATGATGGGCAGCAGCAGCAGCCCATCCCCCATATTTCATCATTCTTCCTCCTTACTTTAAAATCCCCTTTTTCCTTCATCTTCTCCATATTTGCACATTCATCTCAATTCCACCAAACAACAACCTCTCTCTCCCTTACCTCAACCGTCGCCTCCACAACCTAGGCCACCACCGCCAGCGCCCTAGCCACCGCCGCGCGCCCCCCAACCACCCCACTTCCCTTCCCCACTTCCACCATCTCTAAGTTCCCTCTCCTTTCTTCCAATTTCAACATAACCCAACACTTCTCCAAAATCCACCACCAATTCCACCCAAATCCTCCACTCCCACCACCCCATCATCACCTCCTCCTCCTCTAACTCCCCACAACCTCCAACAACCACCACCACCACCACCAACTACCACCACCACCCACTTCACCAAACAACATAGCCACCCTGCCTCTCCTCCCCTAGGACCACCGTGCGCGCCCCCTCCCCGGCAGCGGCACCGTGGCCGCCGGCCACCCCCGCTCCCTTCCATTTTTCTTTTTTTTCTTTCTTCTTTCCTTCTTCATTCATTCTTTCTTTTTTTTCTCTTTCTTTTCCCTAAATAAACACCCACTTTCCACTTCCCTAAAATACCCTCCACCTCATCCCCAAATTACTTTCCTATAATTACACTCAATACCCCTCCCTTTTTATTCCAAATTTATTCCTAAAAATACCATATTCTCTCTCCTCTCCCTCTCCTCTCTCATTCCCTCTCTAATATTTATTTATTTATATAATATATATAAGTATATATTAATATATACATGGGTTAGTAGCTTGCTTGAACGTGTTTGCGGATTTTTCCCGATTTTCTCGGTATTTCAGCCGGTGCTAGGCGAGTACATTTCTTGCCTTCTTACCATCGTTCCTTGTCTAATAATTATTATCTAGTTTTTAATATATGATGTCTCCTTATGCAAGTTAGTACATGTCATATAAATGATTATCACAATTTATAAATAGCTTCCGACCCTTATTATACTTTGTTGGACCGGTATTATACGGGTATGCCTAGATCTGCTCCCGCTTTACTCGGCTTCGCATAGCTAATTAAAAGAAATTCATTAGTATAAAAATGGTAGTGTAGAGTTTGAAATGTTTATACTGTTCTCCTGTACCATGTGATGTGATCGATTGATACCTGATGTTGTGACTCTCACCGATATATTAGTTACCTAACCCTGACATATATACACCTGATACTTGCCTTGTCATATTGATATCTGACACCGGTACTTGCCATGCTAAACTTATCATTTGATATCCGACACCGGTACTTGTCATGCTATACTTATCACTTGATATCCGACACTGGTACTTGCCATGCTATACTTATCACTTGATATCCGACACCAGTACTTGCCATGCTATACTTATTACTTGATATCTGACCATGCTATACTTATCACTTGATATCTGAAACCGATACTTGCCATGCTATACTTATCACTTGATATCTGACACCGGTATTTGCCATGCTACACTTGACACTTGACATACTGCCACCTGGCACCAATACACTTGACCTGATATTGTGACACCTGAATGGATACTATTACACCAGACACCTATACTTCTTTGCATATTCATGATTATCACTTTTACGGGGACTTGATTATTATACTGTTACCAGACATTTGGTACTCCTGAACTCCTGTACTCCTGAACTCTTGTGTTCCTGAACCCTGAAAAAGGGTGACTCTTGATACTATACTCCTGTTGATCCCCGTAATAGTATAATCATGAATATATGATTACTATAAACACCTTGTGAACATTATTACTGGACAAATTCTAATAACTAGACAACTTACACCAGGATGGGGGGAAACTGATGATTACCGATATCGTCTCCATGCTTATGATGGTCTTATAGTGTCGTGTGGCCATATACTTGGATTCGACCTGGAGGCCACCAGGCGCTTCCGTGGGGTGCACTGACACCCCTACTCCTTGCCTGCCGGTTGTGCCATAAGCCCCTGGGCCTATTCCTGTGGGAGCGGTGATATCCTATTCCTATTTGGGCGTACAATAAGTCCTGGTACCTAGCGGTACGTTCTGGCTCAGCACCGGATACTCCTTGACCGTTGTCCCGGCCATGTACGGGACCCATTCTAAGTATGGTTCGTCGATCTCCATCAGTTTCCAATAACTTACTCTTTGGTCTGTATGCTGAGATATGTGGGATGGGACACATAACGACGTAAACAAATCAGACGAGTCTTAATAACTTAATAATAATGCTCCTGATATATGACTAGCTATACTCTTGATTTATACTGCTCACCACTTAGACATGTGTTATCTTGTTGGATTACTTGATTGCTTCTATACTGTTTCATTATTATATTATTGTAAAGGTAAAGTCAAATTATATAAACTCAGACTACAGTGACGTGAGGTATATGGTATATATATGAGGTTTCCTTATTTGGATTATTCTTTTGACGTACTAATCTCACTGATCGGTAATGTGAGCTTATATAATTGATTTTCTTATAGTTACTTTACTTACTGTCTCATTTCATGTTCATATGTGCTTATATTAACGATACACATTTCCTGTACACATGTACCTGTTATGCACGCCACTTGGCTTTGTTATATGTACTCGCGGGTTGCATCTGACAACCCTGAATTCTCATATCTAGATCCTAGAATCTGAACCATGGTGATCTTTCTGTAGCTGATCAGAGTGCGCAGCGGATCCTCCCGTGGTGATCAGAGTGCAGCAGAAGCTCTGGCATCGCCGTAGTTCTTCCTCCCAGCTTTTCTCCTGTTTGGCTCTCGAGGTCCCTCTTGATGCTCGTGAGCATCTCTCAGCTTTTACTATGTATATCCCTTCATGTATTGTACTTTTATATCTTCTGGTGATGTAAAATTCCTATAATATTGTATCACTCTTTGTGATGACCATGCACTTGTACTATTTTGTATTGAAATGTATATTACCATTGTGCTTCCGCCTCTGATTCTTGCATGTACTGATGCTTAGTGTATATCGTGAGGGTATCTCTGACCTGCGTATATACGTCGCAGTGGCGTCTCCGTACCCGCGGGACAGGGGCGCCAGAGTATGTTTATTGAGGACTGTAACTAATCGCAGTCCTCAATAAAATAAACCACTGTGCCTTTTTAAAGGACTGCGAATCTGATCGCAGACAACAGTAACACAACTTAGAATGTTTTTAAAAAAAAATGCGATCAAATTTTGGACATCAAATGAACATAATAGATCGCTTCTTGCTGAAAAACTAAAAAACAACCTAACAAAAAAAAAACAACTTGACAATAAATCTACATAAGCGATTTAATAAGAAATGATGAAGATCACAAAGAAATCACAGATCTCTATAACAAATCACAAAAAGAAAAAATTTTAAACAAATTGAAAAAGAATAATAATCTAGAGCTCACCATATTAGAAAGAAACAGAGATTCAGTGTCGATGAAGATTGGGAGCGACGTTGAGGGAGAGCAACGTCGGGGGCGATGAGAAAAGATAAAGAAGAAATAAAAATATACAAAGAAGTGGGAGTTAGAAGGAATCAATTTATATTGACGTGAATGAGGCTATAGCGAATAAAAATAGAAGGTGAGTTTTTTCCGAATTATGAAGGAAAGTAGATGGTTGCAGCGAATTTTTCTATTTTAAAATCTGAATAATGATTGTGCTCCCCTACCATGTTAGATCACCATTGACCCACAAACTTTAAGTGGGGCAGCAATGTACAACAAGCAATCTTAACATGCTATAAATCTTTTCTCAAAAAAATAAGGCATAAACCTCTAAATCCTTTCGATAGATGCATTGGTTATGAATTGGAAGCTTAAGATACATACAATGAAAGATAAAATCAAATAAAAGCTTGATACTGTAGGAGAAACTGTAGCACTAGTATTTCCATGTTTCTCAGCTACCTGACACTCAAATATGCAACTATACACACTGAAATACAAACGACTTCTTTAACGTATAATAATGTTTATAAGAGACTAAGAATAGGTAAAAGTTTCTAATGCATCCAATAGGATTTCGAAACACTGCAAACATAAAATGAGGCTAGGTTATCAAAGGTATGAAATATGGCCCCTACTCTCTGATATGCATCGCTATTATGCATCAGAATTTTCCTATCTGAGATGATACCGACCAAATACTGAAATTGGATAGCAGAAAAAAGTTGCTTATGTCTGAGTTTTCCCCTCAAAATTCTAAAAGAAAGAAGATGGACTATTGCTTATTCTCCTTCACGCGCCTTCACGACCCCTACCACCTTGACAACTTTTGTGTGCCTAATCACTCAGACTACCTTTCAGTGTCCATTACACTATCTCTCAAGAACAATGTGATTACAATGAATTAAAACTAGAATCTGAAGCTTACAAATTAACCACAGTCCAGCAGTATCAATTCATTCAACTTATTCAAAGAGAGAAATTTGTTCAAATAATCTTTGAAAGAAAAAGAGGATTTGTTGAAATTTAACCTTTATCAATACACTCAACAGTCTGTGCCAGCATATATGAACTTCCTTGCTTGATGCGTGCAAGTGAATTCACTCTATACACTTACAAGAAATGGCTATAGTTCTACTTTTGACCTTTTCAGATGCAGTTCAAGATGGAAGAAAGAACATATTTCAATATGTTCCAAATATCTTTAAAAAAAGAACAGCCAAGGAAGAGATATATGCTACTACGGATGAGGATATTAAAATCTAACAAGAAACTTATCAAATGCCTTCATTTATACCCCATCATCCAAGCAATGCCTACGTTTGTAATAACAATCTTTAAGATCATCACTTCCTCATGTAAGTTGGGTCACATTTTTTATATAGTCAATTTATATAGATTACTATTATAAAAATTTAGTACAAACGAGATAAAAAAATCCAACAATTTTTCCCAAAAGAATGTCAAAACATGCTAATTATCTTAACAATGTTTAAGTAAATTTTAATTTACTTTTTCAACTTTTTTAAGAAGCAACCGATATGACCGCGACAAAACGCCTGATATTCTCAACACCGTTGATACCGATATCATAAACCTTCAGCTAATACCAATACCAATTCTAAGATTTCAAACCTCAGTTATAACCAAAGCCAGAGATGCTTGAAGTAAAAAAATGATAAATACTTGATAAGATAAAATAAAAGCAAGCCGTTCATTTAGCATCAGAATCATTTAGCTAGCTCCAGACTGTTGGTGCCAAGCTCTTTCTAGATATGGCTTTAAAAAGAATTATCATGACACAGATAATAAGATAATGCATGTCCACTCTCCAATAGTCTGTACCCGTTTTGAATGTTAAGCACATGCAAGAAGTTTATGCTCAAAAGAAATAAGCAAACAGATAAAACTAAGTTGAGATACATACGTGCTGTTCCGTGGGAGGTTCATTGCCACCAAGTTTTTGAAAACTTCTTCCCTCTCCTTCTTGTGGAAAACAAGAAGATCATTACATCCATCCATGCTAAATATCTCAACAGCGACAGGCCGCAATGGTAATCACGTTTAAGAAGTTCATGATGCTGTCAAGTTTCCACATGTGCCAGGGGTGAGGAAGATTACCACTACTACCGACTTTCTCTTTTCCCCATGCACCCCCATTGTATGCCCAGGCTCTTCCACCTGCTAGTGACTTCACTTTCATGCTCCAGGAAGAGGAGGATTTTATCTGGAACTCAGTGCTGCCTGAAACATCCTTCTTCACACCCAAAGCTCGATCAATCACAGAAAGCTCATCTTCGCTTTCTTTTTCACATATGCACCCTGAATCATCAATGTAAAAATTTTCAATTACATAGAGGCAGAGATCACCTATGAGAAATATGCCGTCGTGCTTGTCAAGACCGACAACACGTTCACAATTATATCTGAATCTTATTTTCTCAGATGGTTCAAGAAAAGGTCTGATAAGATATTCCCCATTATCATGCAATTCCTTTTCTGCCTTGTCCTCTGCAGCTCTCATGTCTTCAACTCTCAAGGAGGATGACTGCCTTGGAGAAGCTAGATCAGATTTAGCATGTGTGCTTTCTGTCATTGGAATGGAAAAGCTGGACTTGACGCCAAAATCCAAAGCGGAGTGCAGACTTGGTTCATTAACACTGCTACAACGATCATCATTCCACCTGAAGTGAGCAATTCCAGAACTTTCGATTTTAAAAATCATCATCTTTGATTGAGGATTCCTGATAGCCACCATCAAAGCTTCCCCCATTAGTTCCTTCATAAGAATATTGAAATATGAGTCCGTGTCAGACCCAGATGTGCCCAAAGTATTCTCAATCTTTTTCATTACCAAGCTTCATATCTTCAAGCTCAAAATCTTCGGTAAGAACACTCTGAAGTGTGTCAATTCTTAGTTTGCAACGGTCAAGTTTCTTACGCATTCTATATGGTCCTTCAGTGGGACAAAGCTGCCATTCAGGTTCTAGAGGAGAATTGCGAACAGGAAAGATACCCCGTTCATGTATAAGTTGTTGGAGATGATGAGTCTGCCACTCACTCTCGGCATGAAGAACCCACCCGTATTTATCTTGACGCATAACTCTCAGCTCAGTTGACATTAAATCACGGACCATGTCAAGAGCATACCTTCTCTCATTCATCTGTTCCCAGTGCTTTAGGTCTAATTTTGAAGCTTCCCGGAACTTTCTCCCCATTTCTCTTTTGCGCCGGACTTCCATACCTTTAATTCTTACTCCAGGAAACTTTGCTGAACCACCAACATATTGTACCCACATGATAGAAGCACATTGTTCCAAAGCCATATTGATATTCTGCTCAGACTTCCGAAACCATTCAAAAATGCAGATGGATTTCCTGTCAATAGTTTATCAAAACCCCCATGAAGAACATCCAGACTTGGGCCTTGACTGGTTTAGAAACGAGCAAGTCCTCGAGTGCTGGTCGCCGATGCAATAGAAGATATTTGATAACATCTACTGCCATGCTTTGAGCATATTGTCTATTGTCACCGAGAAGAGAGATCAGATTTATACAGAGACAGCAAACAAAATCAGCATCGATATTGCTCGGGCAGAGTACAAGTCTCTTGTTAGCAACTAATAGCTGCAAAATTGTACAGATATCAATAGCAGACTCATCTTGCGACACTTTTGTAGGGATCCCTTCCCACCCTCAATATGCAAACCCAGACCAGAAACAAAGTCATCCTCTCCAATAGACATTAGGAATGAAGGCAGGAAACAGTACATGAACATGCGGTTGGTATTTTTCAGAATGGCATGTATATACGACTCAAGTTGCTTACTTCCCCTTGTGATGGATAAAAGGCCTTTCCCACCAGCTGCTGCTGCTTCAATACGCCCATCTTTGTTAACAAGTTGTAACATAGAAAGAAGAAACTCCAATGTTCTTAATATCCGACTGGCTGAGGAAAGAGCCCATATATACATGATCTACAATCATCCAGCATAAGCTGTCTAAGTTTAAGGACCAACGGTTCTTGTCAAGCTTTTTCTCATCTTCATCATCATCACGCAGAAGGCGCCGTTCTAGAAGTTCATCATCTACTTAAACACAACCCTGAAAGACTAAAGTAGAGTCCAAATCCCATATAGTGGAACAGTCTCTAAAATGCTCTCCACAGTCTGTGTTGCTTTCAACTGTTCTGAGACAATATCACAAGAACTTCCCCAATGAAATCCAAACAGCAGTAGCTCCGGCAGAACAAGGACCACCTCCATAACCTGCATCATCAATTTCAAGCAGTAGCTTTGGTGTTATTGGAAATATCAAATTCGTAGAAAATGATCCTTGCAAACTTGTTCTTAAATCAGATGATATATCAAATCATTCAGAGACGTTGAAGATCCCATGGACAGGGTCGACTGTACTTTTGCATCCATATAACTTCCTGTGCTGCCAAGCCAAGATGTCAATGCAAGCACAGGAGTTGCTGTTGGTATCACTGGCATTTTTGAATTTGATTTCTCAGATAAAACAGGAGAACGGGGCATATTTAGAGTTGAAGAGCTGAATGAATCCCTTGGTTGGCTGAAATCTGGTGTCCCGTTGGAATCATTAAATTTACGTTCAAGCTCCTCAGAAATAACAGAAATCTTCCCGAGACGGTGACCCTCAAACTTTGAGAAACTTCACCATTTTCTCCCATAAAAGACTTGTCAGATCCCTGGGTGGTTGAAGCATCTTCTTTCACTTCATTATTACCTAGAGTACATCTTTGGTGCCCAAGAATATCCTCCGAGCTAGTACTTTCTGCTCTTGAGGGAAACTCCCAACACTTATAGAAGTTTGTGCAGACTGCTCCTGCTCTTGAGGAATGCTGGAAAATGCATTTTGTGAGCTTTCATTGTCATCATTATCATTCAAGTTCTTCTCACCTGAAGCCTCAGATGTGAGGTCTTTTGCCATTTCAACCCAAATCAGCCCTGAATGCAACAAAACAAATGTTAGATGATAATAAATATATTAGACTTTTGAGGTTGTTTTATGTACAGTCACACACACACACACACCACACACACACACACACACACACAAAAGGAGAGAGAGACTTGTGTCATTCCGGAAGGATTCGAGCCCGAATTCTTCCCACTCAAATACAACTCTCCGGCATTCGAATACAAGATTCACTCCGTTAAAGTTGATTTATATTATTTTAAGTATCTATAAACCAAAAGTCAAGTATTTTGAATACTTTTTTCCCATACATCAAGCGGCGCAAAATAGACGGCCGAAAGTAGTGAGTTGGTTAGATCTATCTTTAGACATACAAATTCTCGATCCGGCTATTTGATCATGATCGTAACATTTAAAAACCTTTGCAAATCAATTTTGTTAGTTTTCAAATGTTTCACACCGTTAAACTAACCAACTCACTAGTTAGGCCGTCCGTTTTTTTTTCCCTATTTGATGCATGGGCAAAAGTATTCAAGACACTTGATTTTTAGTTTATAGATACTCAAAATAGTATAGATCAACTTCAACGGAGTAGATCTTGTATTCGAGTGTCGGATCTTTGTATTTGAGTGAGAAGGATTCAGCCTCGAACAAGTCAAGTGATAGACTTGTGTCATTCCGGAAGGATTTGAGGCCGAGTCCTTCCCACTCAATACAACCCTACGACATCTAAATGCAAGATCCACTCCGTTGAAGCTGATCTACATTATTTCAAGTAACTAAATTCAAAAACATATAGTTTGAATACTTTTTACCCATCCATCAAGTAGGCGCAAAATGGACGGCCGAAATAGTGAGTTGGTTAGTTTAAAGTGTAGAATATTTGAAATCTAACAAAAATTAGTGTGTGAGGGTTTTTAAGTGTTTACATCATGATGAAATGGTCGAATCGAGAATCTGTATGTCTAATGATGTAGATCTAAGCAACATGCAATTTTCGACCTTTCATTTTGCACCGGATGGGCAAAAAATATTCAATACATAATTTTTGATTTTTTAGTTACTTGAAATAATGCAGATCAACTTTAACAGAATGGATCTTGCATTCAGATATCATAGGGTTGTATTTGAGTGGGAAGAATTCGGCCTCGAATCCTTCCGGAATGACACAAATCTCTCTCTATATATATTGTCTAAAAGTTGATTTGCATTAGGTATTTGATAATGTTAATAGAGAGTTCATCTATTACATTATGCACAGCATGGGATTTTCTAGCAAATGGGTAACTTGGATTAGAGCTTGTATTGAGAGCCCTTCTTTTTCTAGCATGATTAATGGGTCTCCAGCTGGCTTTTTCACTAGTAATAGAGGTATTAGACAGGGTGATCCACTTAGTCCTTACCTCCTCGTCATAGTCATGGAGTACTAGTCTATCAGTATGCATCTTGCCATTTTAACTGGGAAAATTCAACTAATCAAGAGAGGCACTCAGGAGATATCTCACCTATTGTTTGCAGATGACATGCTTGTCTTTTGCAGGGGAAATACAAGCTCAGTTACCGCTCTCAACTCTATATTGGAGGACATGTATCTTTTTGCTGGGCTAGAAATGAACAAGCAAAAGAGTAAATTGTTTCTGAGCAAAGGTTGTAGGAACAAGACTACTCTTGCTAACTTATCGGGTGTATCTCAGGGTCTCTGCCTATGAAATACCTAGGCCTTCCCCTGACATTTGTTTATCTCAGAGCTAGACACTTTGCATCTCTAATTGATGCAACAAGGAAAGAGGAGACGGTTGGATGCTTAACCTGCTTTCTTTCCCTGGAAGAATTGAGTTAATCAAATCAGTTTCTTCATAATCTTCCCTCTTATTGGGTCTCTTCCTTCAAACTCCCATGTTCTGTTATAAGGAGCATCTATGGAAAGTTCCTTTAGAATGGTAGGATGCATAATCGGAGATGGTAGAACTTGTGTAGGCCTAAGAGAGAGAAGAGTGACTGATATAGTGGTAACTGCTGTCTCTCAGACTAGTGTGGAGAATGTGTCATGCTGATACTCCTTGGAGTTGCTGGATGAAGAATGATTATTTGAAAGGTAAACACATTTCTGAAGCACAAATAGCCTTCTTGACTCTGGTACTTGAAATGGATTTATCATTCAAAAGGCTTTACATGACATGGCAAGGCAATTGGGGAATGGACAACATACCTATCTCTGGCACCACTCTTGGCTCCGTGAAGGCAAGTTGATTGATCAGGTTGGGGTTATCCCTGTAATAACTGGCAATTGGGTCGTATCTGATATAAATGGATCTGGTAGATGGATATTAAGGAATTCTGAACTTATTCCTATTTGGCAGTATATCATACAACATCCAGTTCCTTCTACTATTTCACTAACTGCTGACACATGACACTGGTCTCTTACCATTATCGGAGTATTCTCCTTTTCCTCTCTGCTAGGAATTTTGTAAGAAATGCTGGTTTCCCTTGCCCATTCTATAATTTGTTCTGGTTTCATAATCATTGCCCCAAGATGTCTCTATGCTTACTAAGAGCTCTTCTAGGGAAGTTGCCTACCAGATCTTTCCTCAAAGAGCTAAACATTATAGACTCTGATATGCATGTATTGTGCAATCAATCCTCATAAACTCTCATGTTTTCTTTGATTGCCAATACTCACCGTACATTTGGCAGCTCTGCGGACTTAAACTTGGTCTAGCAGGAGGGCCTTTGGATTCTCTGCTTGAGGAGCTGATAATCTCATCAAAACCTTTAAAAAAAAGACAAGGTTACTTTACTAGCTAGAACTGTCTTGAGTGCTACAATTTGGCACATTTGTAAAAAGAAGGAAATGAGAGGTTTTTCAGCATCAGGCCAGGCATAAAGTAATGGTCTTCAGATCTATTTACAATGACACCAGGGAACTCATGAAGTCTTGCCACTGGCAAGTGCAGAATGTGCATAGCTCACTTAGCATTCTATCTAACTGGGATATCTAAGGGCCCGTATATGGGATCAGTAGCAGTATGTGAACCTTGACAGGTTTCAGAATGGTGTCAGTTAGTGGGAGCCTGAATGTCAGTCAGCTTGTTATTCTGGGCCAAATCAGTATGCATCAGTCAGGTTTAATTCTATGACTGGTTTGAGCAGCAGCAACAGAATGCAAATTGTGCATTTCATTGAGATACTTTCAGATATGGCTTTGGATATTCTGAAAAGGTAGATTGTACTCAAACTTCACTGGCTTTGGGTCAATTTGTTTTCTTCCTTGGTGTACTATATTAGAGGGTGACGACCATGGTCCTCTCTCCTCTCTATAGTTACCTAGGCTTAGAAATACAGAGTAGCCTAGCCAACATGTATCATATTGTACTATTGTTTCAAATATCCCCTGTTTTAAATATCGGCCGAGTCGGTCAAGATATCGGCCGATATCTCCTTTTTGCCTGCTGCCGATACGATGTGAGGAAATCGTTCACCATATCGTTTGTAGCAAAAAACGGCCGATAAATGAAATATCGGCCGATAAATTGCCCAAAATATCACCCGATATGAAATAACTTATTTTTATTGCACGACTGCGTGCAAATGTACATTATTTTTTACTGTCTTTGCATGCATGTTATATCATTTTATTAGGTAGATGATATCTATGACACTAAACTAACTTTTAATTATCAATATTTCATTATATATAGTGTCCGATATGAACGCCCGATATGCGCGCGTATCCCCGATATCTCCCCGATATCTGATATTCGATATGAAAAATCCCCATCCGATACGATCCCGATATCCGATATTTAGAACCTTGCAGATATCAATAAAATTACCTTTACTTTGCAATATATATATAGAGAGAGAGAGATACTTGTGTAGTTCCGGAAGGATTCGAGCATGAATCCTTCCCACTCAAGTACAACCATACATCATTCGAATACAAGATTCATTTTGTTGAAGTTGATCTATATTATTTCAAGCATATATAAATCCAAAATCAAGTATTTTAAATACTTTTTGCTCATGCATCAAGTAGGAAAAAAATGGACGGCCTAAATAGTGAGTTGGTTAGTTTAATGGTGTAAAACATTTGAAACCTAACAAAGATTAGTATGTAAGGATTTTAAAATGTTTAGATCATGATCAAATGGTCAGATCGAGAATTTGTATGTCTAAAGACATAAACCTAGCCAACTCGCTACTTTCAGCCGTCCATTTTGCGTCGCTTGATGGATGGACAAAAAGAATTCAAAACACTTGATTTTTTATTTTTAGTTACATTAAATAATATAGATCAACTTCAACAGAGTGGATCTTGTATTTGAATGTCGAGTGTTGATATTTGAGTGGGAAAGATCTGGGCTCGAATCCTTCCGGAACACAAGTTTCTCTATATATATATATATGTGTATATATATATATGTATATATATAGGCTTACTGTACCTCAGCCTGCAGGCTGAGAGAGTTTCTCAGCCTGCGGGACGTGGCTGAATATAGGCCACACATCGGTCGCAGAGTGTGGGCGCCAAAAAAAATCAAAAAATCCCGCCTAAACAATCGTGAACAAATTGACAAAAATACCCCTTTTATGACGACTGCGACTTCTAGCATTGAAAAGTAAAAAACATTCCATGGTCGCAGACTTAATACAGAATAAAGAATACCAGACAAAATGCTATCGTATAGCAATGCGACCTCCTTCGGTACTGTGACCAAATTCGCAATCTTCTTTCTCATGCCTTATGTAAAAGAAGTAATTATATTATATCTACCGTGATACAACAACAGTCTAGAAAAAAGAGACGCACTAATGTTAATCTCCGAGAAAGGAAAGATGTGCACCATACGTAATCTAAAGATATAGGCAAACAATTCTATAAAAAGTTATTTGTACTTCACGTATTAACCCATACTCAACCGTCCCCTGCAACAATTATTGTTACTATTCATGTTCTTCCACAATATTTATCTTTATATAATGCTTGTAACTAATATATTATCTCATACCTACAAACTATATTTTTGCTCTACCTTTTCAATTTGATTACAAACTTTTTAAAAAAAGTTCATTCTTGAATCATGTCTTCCCCACCTTCTTCCTCTGATCACGTAGATTTCAACTTCAATCGTTCCCCCACCGGTCCTTTTTCCTCAGGATATTCTAGTGAATCTGATACCAGTCTGGACTTCACCCCTTTTGAACTATCTAACTACATCAAATATGTATTAACTGATCCTCCTATTCATGAGGATGATGAAGTTTTCATGTGGGTTAGTGAGGAAGACATTATTCCTCTGCCACTTGACGGAGACATGCTTGATGAAAGCATGACCTCTGATGCTGTAGGCTCGCTTTCTCGCAGCAGGTCAGACGAAGAGCTTGATATAGACGATCCATTCTGGGAGTTTATCGGTGAAAAAAAATTCTCAAAAACAGGATAATGAAGAAGACGAATCTGCTTATGATGGTGATAATGACGAGGATTAGGATTTCCTGATCTTCTGATATTCAACCAAATTTGTCTTCTTTTAAAAAGCTTTTAATTCTCTTTTTTGTAAGATCTCTTTCTCACTGTATTACTTATAAAGCTCTTTTTAATTACATATCCGCTGTTCTTAAACACAGCGACCTTAGTCGCAGTACTGCGATCATAGTCGCAGTCCCATGGTCGCATAATATATATAAAAACCAATTTAATTGTTCATAGGAGTATCAGACAACATTCAGAATTATACGAAGGACAATATTTGATGACTAACAGTTGACAATTTATGGTCGCAGTTACTTAATCATTTATCAGTTCCCAATGCGACTATGGTCGCAATAATGAACTGTTTTGGAGTTCAAAGTAATTTAAAATTATAGTGTATTAACTTTTAAACTGTTTTGGATAACTGAACAGTCACCTAGAAAGTATACAATTTTTGGGAAAAGATAGAAAATATATTTGAGAGATATTCACGTGGTCCGAGAGCTTAAACCTTTTGGAATTCCGGGATTAAAAATATATAAAGGGTCATGAGCAAAGGATTAAAAACATACTAAGTTATTTTTGCTCAAACTCGTTACTCTCACTGTTCGGAAATACATTCAAAAATGTCTTCACCATCACCACCGTCTTCACCGGAAAGAAGCCAATACATTCAAACAATGTCTTCACCATCACCACCGTCTTCACCGGAAAGAAGCCAATCATCAAATGATGATTTTATGTTTAGTTCTGAAACAATGTCTCCTACAGGTCAGAATCTGAGCTTGATACAGACGACCCTTTCTGGGAGTTCATTGATGAACCAAAACACAAACATGAAGAGGAAGAAAGCGACAATGAGACTGTACCTGAAGAGGAGGAAGAGACAGAAGACGAAAGCGATACAGAAGACGAAAGCATGACTCTTGACGACGAATCTGATTACGATGGTGATGACGACGATTAGAAGTTAAAAATTGTATTTTGTTTTCTTTTTAAATATATATAAATCTGTTTTCTAAAGTTAATTGTGTGAATTACATTTTTTACTACTATGTATTGGTTGAAATACTGCGACCATGGACGCAGACTTATAAATACACTGCGACCTTGGTCGCAGTTGCTGGACTTTAGTCCTAATCAACAACAACACTGCTACCTTGGTCGCAGTTTCTGACCGTAGTCTTAATAAAATAAACTGCGGCCTTGATCGCAGTTGTTGGTGTTTAGTCTTAATAAAATATACAGCGACCTTGGTCGCAGTTGCTGGTCTTTACTCTTAATCAACAGCATCACTGCGACCTTGGTCGCAGTTGGTGGTCTTTATAAATAATCAACAACAACACTGCGACCTTGGTCGCAGTTGATGGCCGCAGTCTTAAAAAAATAATCTGCAATCTTGGTCGCAGTTGCTGGTCTTTAGTCTTAATCAACAACACTGCGACGAGGTGACACGTCACCGCAGCAGTTGCTTAGTTTGCAGTTTTTGGTCGCAATGTCGACCCTGGTCGCAGTTGTTTCTGTTTGCACTGTAGTCTTATGCGACCTTGGTCGCAGTGTCGTCTCTAGTCCAAGTTGTTTTGTTTGCAATGCATGACTGCGACCAAAGGTCGTAGTTTATTAAAAACAAATATGCTCTTTATTGAGGTCCCCATGTATTAAAAAACTGTGGACGTCGAGGACCATGACTTCTTCTCTTGCGGACGACGAGGACCATGACTTCTTCCCTTGTGGACGAACATCGATCAAGTTCACCGGCCAAAATATTCTCCCAGAGGCCCAGCGAACCTGAAAAAGGACAATCAAGCTCTGGGTCATCTTCGTGCATAGGGTCATCTTCATCCATGGAGGCAGGCCCCTGTTAGAGACTCTGAAGAAGGCGGAAATTCTCAGAGCAATTGCTCTCAAATGAAAACAGTCTAATTATGGGCTGTTAAAGGGAGAGTGTGAGTCCTATTTATAGCCAGCCCATAATAACCATAATTAATGGTTCATTAATCAGAACTGTCGGCCTTAATGGTCTCCAACCGCCAGCGCCGGTTTGGCATTAAAAGTCATTAACGCCTAAACCCAATGAAGAGCCGACGCGTGGACAACAGCTTCGGGAAACAACGAATGGTGCGGGTTCGTCAACGTAGACTTGACGTTAAAAAGATCTCATAAAATCTTTATGACAGGTCGCATCTCACGGAGTAACTCCAAGTCGCATCAGACAACAGACAACTTTTCATTTTTCATTTAGATTCAAAAAAATGACTTAATCCAAAACACACTTAATAAAAAACAACACGGCGACCTTGGTCGCAGTTGCTGGCAGCAGTCTTAAACCAAAACAACAGTGTCGACCTTGGTCGCTATGCATGTTAATCTAAAGGAAAACACTTACTTAACGTACTGCGACCAAAGTCGCAGTCCATGTAATGCAACCTTAGATTGCAGTTGCTGGATATCTTTATCAATAACAACACTGCGACCTTGATCGCATTTAACCATGTACACTGCGACCAAAGTCTTTGACTAAGGTCGCAGTTTAAATGTACAATGCGACCAAAGACTCTGACTACATTATATACAAAAAAAAATACTATAAAGTAGAATTTTATCGCAGGCTGAAAACATTGATCTGAAAAGATTTTATATTTTCAAAAAAAAATTTATCCCAGGCTGAAAGGAGAAACTAGATCTTTCAAAAAAGAGGTAAAGAATAAGGCGAAAAGTATTTATATCCTATAAAGAGCGGCAAAATAAAGGGGGAAAAATAATAATAAACAATAAGGAAAAGTTATCATAAGGGGTATTTGGTAATTTAACTTCTCCCTAAAAGCGGGCCGCAAGTCAGTGAGGTGACAAATTGAGCCACGTCACCGCAGGCTGAGAGAGTACTCGCAGCCCGCGGGCTGATATACATTTTTCTCATATATATATGTATATATATATATTGAAATGTAAGTATGATTTTAGTAATCTAATAACTCTTACATATTACACTGATACAATCACTTTGAGGTAGTTCTAGGTAACCCATCTTTCCCTGATAGTAGTGATACAACAATCGGGCAGGGAGAGGACTCGACTCCTTCAGGAAAGATTTGAGAGCAAATCCTTCCCATTCAAATTCAAAGATACAAATAACATTTTGAAGATCCGCTCTGTTAACATTGATCTACATTACTTAAAGTGCATAAAGACTAAAAATCAAGTGAAAATGAGTTTTCTTACTAACGCATCAAGTAGGCACAAAAAGAACTGCTAAAATAGCAAGTTGTCAACTTTAAAAGTGTAGTGTGTTTGAAACCTAATAAAAGTTATTATATAAGGTTTTCTAAGTGTTTAGACGATGATCAAAGTTTCAGATCAATACATGCTACTTCCAACCCCTTTTGTGCTACTAGAATAAGATAGAAAACTCAATTTCAATTGATTTTTTGTTTTTAAGGACTCTATATGATGTTGATCAACTTTAACGGAGTGGATCTTCAATTGAATGACTTATGAATGAATTTGAATGAGAAGAATTCAGATTCAAATCCTTCCTAAAAAAAGCCAAGTCCCTCCTTCCCTCCCTCTTTCCATGTGTTTATATATATATATATATATATATATATATATATATATATATATATATATATATATATATATATATATATTCTTTTCTTTAAAAGGTAATATAATTCATTCATACTGAAAACTCTAAGCACAAAACAGCCGACTCGCTCCCCTTTGTTTCTGACATTGATAGAATGGGGGGAGGGCATTTTACCGTCCACCATTACTATCAATATAAGAAATGAAAGATGTGTCATTATCACAATACATACATTACAAGCCCCAACAGTACATACATACAGACACATACATATACATACACACACATATATATATGAACGGAAAATTTATTTTTATTAATCAAAAAAGTACAAAATATTGCATTAATTCAACCTTTCTAATAATTCTCTCACATGAAGACCGAATCACTTAATACAACTCTTAATAACTCAAAATAATCCAATAAACTCATCATAAATTAACCGTTAACACATTAAAGAATCGCTCCTTTTGACTGGCCTTGAAGAAGCACCATTCATCTTGCCAGATCTACTACTCGGAAGAGAATATAAGACACATAGAACATCAGTCTCTTGTAGATCATAACTTAAATACCTTAATCAACCAGATCTACTGATCGGAACAAATTCAATCCTCTTTGTAGATTTCATAATGATTAAATCTACTGATCGGAGCAGATAAAAAAAGATTGATACTTGATCCTCTTATAGATTCAAACCTTGGATGAGTATCAGGTCTCTCGATCGTCGTCAAACAACTATGAACTCAATCATCGGCAAAACCATTGAACTTCTAATAGCGAACCTAAATATAACTCGATACCATAGATAATTCATAGTAGCCCCACATGAGAGGAGAAGAGATCGTAAGGAAAAATCAAGATGGCTAGGATCGCTAGCCACTTCCAACAATTGAGATTCCACAAAATCTCGTGCGCGTCCTCTCCCAACCGTTAAGATGAACGACGAAGAGTATCCCTTATCGCAATCGATCCCGAAATCTAAAGGAAAGTCGAGATGGCCAATAACGCTAGGCACCCCCAGCAGTTGAGATCGCATGAAGCCTCATGCGCATCATGTCTCAACTGCTAAGATGAACAACGAAAAGTGCCGCCATCAATCCCCGAATCTCAAACTTCATATCATGAAATCCTATGTAGCACTTCTAACAACTATGGGAGAAAAGGCCCTAGCCAGAGAAACAAAAGGAGGTGCGCACGACGACTTCCCTCCTTTAGGGTTCACCTCTCTCTCTCCTCTCCCCCTCTATATATATATATATAATATATATATATATATATATATATATATATATATATATATATATATATATGAGAAAAATGTACCATAGCTACCAGCTGAGAGGCTCTCTCAGCTGGTGGTGATGTGGCACGATCTCAGGCCCAAATTAGGGCTGAGATGATATCTGAGCTTTAATTGCATAACCCTCCCACTTAATACATCTAGGCTGATGTAAACCACTTTTGCAAAAAAACACCTTAATATGATCTTTCTCTCCTCTCTCTCAGATCTGCCCTTCATTCCCCTCAGATCAGCCGCTGATTCTTTCGCTCTCAGATCACGATGACACCTTTTCCCTCTCAGATCATGATGGCTCTGACTCTCCCCTCCTTTCTGTCCCTCCCGAGGCCCCCTCTATCTCGACGCCGACAACAGCAAAGACCTACCCCTCTCGAGCTCTCCATCTTCCCCTCTCTCTCCTCACTGATTGTCGCGGATCTCGAGTTATCCATCTTCCCCCCTCTCGAGCTCTCTATCTTCGCCCTATAGACCTTGCTGGTGATGTTCATTTGGATTCCTAAGATCTGCAGTTCGCGATCATGGTCGCAGTCCTCTTTTAGCTGGGAATTTGAGCAGAAAAATTGATACAAGCTTGTAAATTCAGCAATTTATGGTATTACATACCAAATACTCCCACATTGAAACAAAATTCCAACCACAATCCAAAATTAAATATCTGATTACTTACAGAGCTTCACAACCATAGTCGCAGCCTCTTTTAGCTAAGAAATTAGCAGAAATCACATTGAAACTGAATTCCAACCATAACCCAAAATCAAACATCTCATTACTTGCAGAACTTCTCGATATGAGGAATATGACCATAATCGCACTCCTATTTTAACTGAGAAATTGAGCAGAAAAATTCACGACAAGCTTGTAAATTCAGTAATTGATGCCATTGTATACCAAATACTCTCACATTGAAACAGAATCCCAACCACAATCTAAAATCAAACATCTTATTACTTGCAGAACTTCGCGATCATGGTCCAGTCCTTATTATGAGGATTGCGACAATTTTAACTGAGAAATTGAGCAAAAAATTCATGACAAGTTTTTAATTCAGCAATTGATGACATTGCACACCAAATACTCCCACATTGAAACAGAATCCAAACCATAACCCAAAATCAAACATCCCATAACTTGCAGAACTACACGATGATGGTCACAGTCCTCACTATGAGGACTGAGAAATTGAGCAAAAAAATTCACGACAAGTTTTTAAATTCAGCAATTGATGTCATTGCACCAAATACTCCCACATTGAAACAGAATCTCAACCACAACCCAAAATTAAGCATCTCATTACTTGTAGAACTTCAAAGAATACAATGATTTAGAGGCAAAATTCATTTGCAATATGGCTTGCTCAAATCTCAAAGAATACAAGAACTTGGGTCTCAAATGGCTGAAAATGGAAATGCAACCAAATTGTATGCAAAATCATCATCCCAAATGGCGAATCCTAGTTCACATTAGAGAAATCCCAGGTCTCATCGACGACGAGTTATTACTCTACTCGGAACAGAGCTTCCGCTGCAGCTCGCTATTGTCCTTGTTGCTGCTCGCCGCCACCGATGCTCGCTGAGGATCAAGAGAGGAGAGGAGAGAAAGCGGTCTGCTCCAGCGACGAGATGGCATATCTCATTACGAACAGTTACGTGATCGTCACCCTGTCATCGGACTCGGTGCTCTCTCATAGAATGTCGATATGAGAAAGAATGGGAGAGGGAGCTCGGTATGAGATATGAAAGGAGGGGGAATTTCGTGAGGGCGACAGTGAGCTCCACCAAGATCGTGAGGGCGAGGCTAAGATCGTGAGAGAGAGGGAGGTCGAGATCGAGAGGGGCATGAAGAGATCAGGAGTTTGAAAGGGGAGAGACTAAGGGGGAACATTAAAGTTGGAGATTTTTTACAAAAATCCCTTCTTTTTTAGCAGAGAGAGATCTGATCTCAACCTCGATGTGGGGCTTAGATGGCGACGCGTCGCCGCCAGCTGAGAGTCTCTTAGTTGGCGACTGAGGTACAGAAATCCATATATATAACTATATATATATATATATATATGTCATTCTGAAAGGATTCGATATTGAATCCTTCCTACTCAAATATAACCCTACGACATCCAAATGCAAGATCCACTTAGTTGAAGTTGATCTACATTATTTCAACTAACTAAAAATAAAAAATTATATATTTTGAATACTTTTTGCCCATCCATCAAGTAGACGCAAAATGGACGGCCGAAATAATGAGTTGGTTAGTTTAACGGTGTAGAATATTTTAAATCTAGCAAAAATTGATGTGAGAATTTTTAAGTGTTTAGATCATGATGAAATGGTCAGATCGTAAATTTGTATGTCTAAAGATGTAGATCTAAGCAATATGTTATTTTTGATCGTCCATTTTGCACCCTACTTGATGGATGGGCAAAAGGTATTCAAAATATATGATTTTTAATTTTTAATTACTTGAAATAATATAGAACAACTTCAATGAAATGAATCTTACATTCGGATTTCGTAGGGTTGTATTTGAGTGGGAAAGATTCGGCCTCGAATCCTTCCGAAATGACACAAGTGAGAAAGAGACTTGTGTCATTCCGGAAGTATAGAGAGACTTGTGTCATTCCGGAAGGATTTGAGGCCGAATCTTTCCCACTCAAATACCAACATCCGACATTCGAATGCATGATCCAATCCGTTGAAGTTGATCTATATTATTTTAAGTATCTATAAACCAAAGTCAAGTGTTTTGAATACTTTTTTCTTATGCATCAAGTAAAAAAAAGATGGACGGCTTAAATAGCGAGTTAGTTAGTTTAACGGTGTAGAACATTTGAAGCCTAACAAAAATTGACTTGTAGGGGTTTTTAAATGTTTAGATCATGATCAAATGGCCGGATCAAGAATTTGTATGTCTAAAGACATAAATCTAACCAACTCATTACTTTCGACCGTCCCTTTTGCGCCGCTTGATGGATGAGTAAAAAGTATTCAAAACACTTGATTTTTGGTTTATAGGTACTTGAAAAATATAGATCAACTTCAACGATGAGTGGATCTTGTATTCGAATGTCGGAGGGTTGTATTTGAGTGGAAAGGATTCGGACTCGAATCCTTCCAGAATGACACAATCAATCTGTGTGTGTGTGTGTGTAAACAGTAAAAATATCTTTCACTTATAATGAACATATATACATACAACTTCCAGAACCCTTCATATAACAGTTGTAATTAGCTTGCTAGGAAAGAAGGGGGAGAGGACCCCGGCTGTGCACCCTTGATTTCAAGGCAAGACTAATCATAACCCACCCCCCACCCCCCATATGTGTGTGTACTTTGAGAATGGTTTCAAACCAAGCTTCATGAAAACTCAACGGTGGGTCATCTCATGAATGATCCGAACAATTCATTTTGATCTACACACCCAAGTAAGCCTAATGATGAGAGATAAAGTGGTTGGAAATTTTTTCCCCCAAACATCAAGTGAAATATTTTTTCTACGGCTGAAATAACATATTTCATCCAACCATTTGAGGAAGGATAGATTGCATTTTTGACTTTTCTCTTCCAAATCTCTCTCGTCATCTCTAACCTAAACCCTAACCATAAGGACTCTAAGGTAGAAAAGAGAAGACCATAAGTAGTTGATACAAAGGTCGTGAAATGTAATATAATATATATACAAGAGAGAGAAAAGGATCCTAAGTTTATTCTATTAATATATTCTGTTTTGTTGGGGGGGGGGGGGGGGGGGGGGGTATCAGCCATTTTGCTTGGGGCTTTTGCCCGTACATCCTCTATCATGGTACATCCTCTATCATGGCAAGTTTTTACACGTCCAAATAAATTATAGGTATATGAATCAACAAACTATCAACATTTTATAACAACACAAAAGTTATAAAAAGGAAAAGAAAAGGAAGGCCACAACACACAAAATCAGGCAAATACTTTCCCTGGATCTCAACACAATTGATCTGGTGCATGCAATGAAAATGCTAAGGGCCAGTGCAATTGAACTCGGACTATAATAATAAGTAAAATATGTGAGAATCCATCACGCCACAAACCTGACACATGAAAAATAGAGATCCACACAGCTTTCCAGAAACTCAGTTCGCCTGCATACAGCAGAGAATGGGGGAGACATTTTTGCCAAGTCGACCATAAACCGCAAGATCGAGGTAGCCGTAGCAGGTGCTGCTGCTTCCCCACCCATTAATCGTGCTGCATAAGTTTTATGCATCAGAGCTTCACCTTGAAGATCCCCTGCAGCATCTGTTGTTGCTTCTGCAAGCTCTGCCATCAGGCCACCACTGAGATGGGAAGGAATACCATTTTGGTAGGCGAGCATTGCCTGTGTGCTCAATCTATCAAATGTATTCTTTGCCATAGCAATCACAGATTCTATGAGCTCCACAAATTTCAACTCCCCATAGTTTCCATCATTGGGCATAAGGGCATGAAAGTCCAGCATGCGAACCTCAGGCACCCTCGGATAGACAGCCTTCCCAAACATCAGACAGAAAAGAATGTAGTATATTTCTGGAGAATCATAAAAGCTTGGGAGCACCCTTGTCAAACCTTGGTAACCTCCACTGCTGCGAAATTTTAGAGCAAATGTAGGAGACGAAGCAAGTGATACTCCAAGAAGAGTCATGATCCATCTCATACTGGTTGGGTGTACAGCTTCATCAAGAAAATATGTGATCAACTTAGAAGAAACAATCTTATGCCATTGCTCAAGCAATTCTTCAGACTTAATAGTCACTTGTAAATCAATAAGCATCTCCAGTAACATGTTTCTCACAATAACATGCTTTCCCATTGTCTCTCGAACAATCGGAGAACGTGACATCAGTTCAGGTGGATCAAATGTCATAACTACAAACCTGATAACAAGTTCCAACTCTGAAACTAAAAAACCATCCTCCAAGATAACACCAAGCAACACAACCAGTTTTTCCAGGACAGGAACTTCCACGTCACCTCGTTGCAGAGTAACTAGTAAATGCTGAACTAGGTTTATTCGACGTAAGATTGTCAGGTTATGATTCCTGTACCAATGCATAGATACCATCCGCTCCAGAAATCCAAGTAATGCAATTTGAATTGAAACAGGCGCTGTAACCCACAATGTCCAGTCCAACAGGACATGCTCAACCATATCTGCATTTGAAAGAACAATGCAGTTTGCGTTTGTATTTTCTACTGCTATATCAGTATTCTCAAGCTCTGAAAGATGACTGAACGAGTCCTTCTGTGCTGAGAAATCATCCAAATCTCCATGGGACCCAACTGAGGAAATGTCGTCTGAAAATTTTGGCAATGAAAGATCCTCAAGGCTAGCCTCTGGGGAGGTCCCGGCAGGGAAAACCACAGATCTGCTTATTTGCAATTTTTGTGGTTCAGAAAAAGAGGCTTCACATGCAGCAATTTGGAAGAAAGTCTCAAGTGACTGCATGTCAAACAAAGACATCCTGCGGTGAAGGAAAAGCGCAAGTAAATGGTACCCTCTTAATGCTTGCATTTCCTGCACATTCTGAGGACTTTGATCAAGTGCACAGGCAAGTAACTCCAGTGCCATGTGCAGCATATCCCTAGTTTCAGCAGCCTCAACAAGAGCAAGAACAACAGCCATCCCACCAACAGTGCGTATACTATCTCCAATTACACGCTGGTTGCAGATGTAAATATCTCCATTAAGACGACCAAAACGGGGAATACCTGTAAATCATAGAAGTAAGCATTAATCTCGCATCTTCGTAAAGATGGAAGTAAAACATTATAATTATATAAATCAGAACAGGCATGCTCTCACCACCAATGGGAGAAGCAGCAGCTGACAATGGATCTACAAGATTGAGCATAGAAATATCCCAGATGATCCAAATGTTTCAGATGGTGTCCCATCAAATGCAAAAATGAGCTTCTTCCCAGATAGCTGTAAAGAGAGGTTGGATAATATTTCCAAATCCCAAACAATCCCACTGCCATCCACCTTAGGATTCCCTTGTTTGTATGTATTATCGGATCTCTGCATATTTGATGCCACAGGCAATTCAGCATCCAAAGAATCTAGGATTGCCATACTTCCCCCACCACAAGACTGGTTTGGGACAAACCTCAGAAGATCTGTATCTTGGAATAGCCCTCTATATCCTCGACCAAGAATATACATGAAGCAAATGCTACCAGATGTCAATACCTCCTCAAAAAGATAACAACAGCGAACCCTCCATGACAGTTCAGTAATTTTTGCACGGGTAACTGGAGTACCAAGAGTTACTTGCAGTGATTTACCGACTGGAGAAGGAGAATACCCTAGTTTTCCTGTGTGCCTCAGCTTTCCATTAACGTAAATATATGCTACACTGGCTTGGAAGAGTCCAGCTAATGCATTAGGTTTGCTGTGAACAATTGCAAGATGATGCCACCTTCCTCCCTCCATTTCTATACAAGGAAATGACAGAGAAGAAGAGTTGCTTGTTGCAAGAGTTATGACACCATTGTCCTGGAGGTAAAGTTCAGCGTACAATGTGTTGGGATCATCCATTGCTCCAACAGAAAATATACGCAATACATGCCCACCAGAGGTGGACTTTCTAGAAGATCCAATCTTAAATGGTTGTTCTGATTCTTTAACTTGACTTTTCGAGAAATTGTGATACTGAAACCAACAAACAAAAGAATAACCAGCAGCTGGAGGCCATGTCCTTTCCCCTAATGATATTTGAATAGAAGCATGGCCAATTCTGCTCATGTCCATCTCAATAAAAGGAGCCAAAGCAACATTCTCCGAACGCATGTCTTGCATTTGAATTAATTTCTCCATCATATCAACAAGAAGATGGCATGAATTTTTCAATTTCGTTTGAAGAATGCATCTTACAAGCACTCGAAGCTCTGAAGACGAGATCCTGTTACCAAGAGTACATTATTGTCAGAAATTGAAGTAGAAAACTCTTAGTAAATTAATATTATAAAACAGAACTGTGTGACAAACCTGTAAGCACCAAGCACCTCCACGATACGCAAAGCATGTGTGAGCAATGGAGATGAGCCAGCCAGAAATGGGTTATTGTCTCGAGAAGAAGTCCAATACAACCTAAACAATGATCAAACCAAATGAGAGTACTGTTATGCATGAAGTACACAACATACTGGGAGTTTCCTTACCAACAGAAGTTAAGTTTTCTTGATTATAAGGGCTCGCTTGAGCAAGCTTCTCAATGAACTTAAGTACATCCAGCTGCGCTTTTGGGGTGAAGAGTAACAAGGAGCGTATCAACATTCCGACAGCACTGGCATTGTACACACGTTCCCTATCAAGCTTCAAACCACCAATTGGTGCGCTAAAAAGAAAACTTGAGTCATCCTCAAAAGTATCGGAAGATGAAAAACTTTCTTGTGAAACACTTGATGGAGGAACAACAATTTCAAGTGCTAGCTCTAACAACAACTGGATAACTTGCTTCTCACAATCCACGCAGAGCAAACCAGAGTCACAAAGAAGATCATAGAAAGCCTGTGATGACATTACTGCATGCAGTCTCAATCTGTTAATGGGATTATTGCACACTCCAGCTGTCACAACACGCAATAGAAAACTAAATAATTTCATATGAACTGTTAAAGAAGATTGGGTGTCAAGGTGTTCAACCCCATTTTGGAAAGTATGTAAAGTTGTCAAAAGAAGGGAAAAGCCAGTGGCTTCTCCAAAAACTCTCTGTGATGAAGTATTTGCCCCGAGAATACGCCATAATGATCCCAAAGTGTCACATTTTGCATCATCCTGAAGTTTGTATTGTGATCCCAATGCACTTGTAACCATTCCGCTCTTAAGAATTTCGATCAGTGCTCCTAATTCTTCTGGATGAGCCTGGCAGAGAAAGGAACATGTTACCTAGATGAAAGGTATCAGACATTTATATATTCTAACACCTTAGTATTTTTACAAGTTAAGATTATAACTTAAGAAACGATAAAGTTCACAGAAAAAGATATGGTCAACTAAATATCAAGTCTCAGATGCAAACAGTTAACAGCTTATTACAAACCTGAAGTGCATCTTCAATAATCAGACATGACATCAACCGCAGAACCCCCGAACGATGGCTTTCTGATGCCAAAAGTGGAAGAAGTATCGTAACCCCATTACAAGATCGAAATGACTGTTGGTTTGTTTCAGCTTTCTTTAATAATGAGAAAAGGCAGTCCCATGCTACACCAATTGTGCCATCATCTTCAAATATAGGAAGCTTCGCAACAGGGCTTCCCAATTTGGGTGAAGAAAGAATAGCATCTTTGTTGTCTATGTGTTTCTTCAAACTATTTGAGCCAGATGTCCACTCTAGACTAGCTATCTTATTTTGATGCTCTACACCAGAGATAAATTTATTTTGCTTGAGATCATCTAATAGAACCTCTAGCACACCAACTTCCCTTAGAACTTTCTTGTATTGCTGATCAAAGGACAGAAGCTTTACGAAGAATGCAAGAATTGTGTGCTTCAGACTAGTAGCAATCGGCTGCTGCAATAAACAGCAAAGTGAGAGCAATTCTTGTTCTGGAATGCAGTTCACTACCGTCACAGCATATTCTAATATTTTCAGAATTATTTCCTGCAAGGATGCAGGAAACCCAGCCATGTTTAAGATGAAAAGGGGAACAGTTCGCAACTGTTGGCATAACTTGTAGTTCTCCAAATGACTTGAAAATAGTTTAAACATTCTATTTAACACTTCTGCCTGCACGTCTACACTATCTGCTTTTAGAAAAATATCCTGCAGCATCTGAATGGCTTCAAGGTCTTTAACCATTGTGTTACTTTTTTCCCATATCTCATCACCAAACCAATCACCAGAAGGTGAATGGCTACCGCTATGACCTGAAGCCTTTCCATAAGTAGGTCTCAAAACTTTTCCACCAATAGACGCAGAAGGTTCTGCAAGGCCAGTTTGTGCCAGATTTACAAGAACATCAAGTAACCTGGACAACACAGGAGAAATCTCTCTTGGAGACGCATCCCTACTTTGCTCCATCAATCTATATAATTCACTAGGATCATCTGAATGTGAGTTATCTTCAACAGTAGATTCAGGATTAAGAGATTGAACAACCTGATTCTTGTGTAAGCTGGAAAGTTTCAAACCAAACTGAACAAGATACTGATAGCCGTGGGCATTATGTATGTCTTCCCTAAGCTGGATGTGGCCAGCCTCTGCAAGTAAAATATAGTAATACCAGATAAAGAGAAAAGGACTGACAAAAATGTGTATAACATGATAAAGCCATTTCATTCTAGAAACTGAACTGCAGACTCATCATAATCTGACAGAGCTCGGTACAAAAATTATCCACCAAAAAAGTATTATCAATTGATACATACCATGTCTATATGATAATTCCACACATTCCAGTAGCAACTCTACGATGCTCATCGTGTAAGAAGGATCACCTTTCTTGGGATCGAAATTTTTCACAGCCGTTAAAAGGACTTTTATCTAAACATAAGGCAGTAAAGAACTTGATGAGCTAAGATGCATAAAGCAGAGGACAACACTTAAATGTCAATAAATAATCCAGGGAAAATGATAAGGAAATAATGCTACACGTACGGAAAGGATAATTGGTTGTACCCTATACGAGGAATTTAAGAAAAAGATTAAAAATATGTTACACAGCACCTTAATGCTTATGAGAAATAATAAAAGAAACCATCTAGATATAAGATTTTGCATTCAGCCGAAATGTCAGCATTGGCAAGAAAAAATTCTATAGATTCAACCTTATAAATTAACAATCAGCTGACCTAAGCTTAATTAGTGATAAGAATCATACAGGACAGACTGCAGATTGATACATATACAGGTTGTTTCCTCATAATGAACACTGTTGCAGACCATTGTGTTTTATTGGATCATAGAAGTTCACATTTTATTACTGGTTTCTATAACTGACTGATAACTGCTTTATATTAAACTGTAATAATTCATTTTTTATCTGATTAAAAGTTGCATCTACATAAATAATTAGAATTTAAAAGATATTACATCTGTTTCCACTTTTGGGATAAAACCTAATTCATTAGCCACATCAATAAGGCTGTTGTTTCATTATGGCTTTTATGCTACTGACTTGTTGTGACTTATAAATGTCCTACTAAAAAGAAATATCTTAATCTAGGCCCGTTCCAAACTGGTGGAATTTTGGAAGGTTCCTCCCTGTTCCACGGGCTTACCCAATAATAAATAAAGTACAAATACTCTTTGAGATATCATGGCAAGACCAGTTGCTTCTAAGATAACAGGACAAATTACATCTCATCAATGATGTGCTGATACTTCAATATAACTCTTAAGGCACACACCCAATACAGATACACATAGACATAGGGTTCACGTCAGGTATGTCCCGTATGAATCCAGCACGTATCCGGTTTGAAATGACTCCCAGGTACACACTATATTCAAGTTTGAGAACTTGTGCACAAATACATACAAGAGTTGAGTTTGATACCTTATTGTATTCCTCACTTGAAAGATACACGTGTTGTTTTTGTTTTTCTGGTAATTATTCTTGTTGTCCTTTTTGGGTTTGTGGGTTAGCAAGCAGGCTAGCCTTTTACAACAGTACTCTGCTAGCTTATAACTCATCAAAGCACAAAACCCCATTTTGCATCTCCTCTTTCAATAGTGGATTTCCCCTCTGCGACTGACCAGTACCCAAAAAGGGGTAGTTCTTTTTAATAATGGTATATTTCACATTTCAAACTTTACAGTATTTTGACAAATAACTGATATAGGTTTAGTTTTTGTTTGATTTAGGGTTGACTGCATGAATGAAATGAGCTAACTTAGTTTGTTGACTTCCGTTGCTATATCTTATTAGCTTGATGAGACTGAAAATGTGATTTCTTGGGTAATCGAGTTTATTTTCTAATGATTTAAGTATTAGGTCTTATGTAGGTTAGTTTTTTTTGTTGCCTTTGGTATTAGGTTAATACCAATTAAAACAATTTATGTCTTAGATGCATTTATTGAAATTCCATACTTGTTTTGTTGACTTTTGAGACCTTAGCTGTATCTTAGCTTTATGAGATAGAAAATGTATTGTTATCCTTACTCATAGCATTAATATTTATTACAAAGAAAGCTAACATTTAAGCTTGTTAGTTTTACTTATTATTTTTAAAAATATATTATATGTATTTTATTATTATTATTAAGTATTGTATCACATGAAGTATCCTTATCAGGAACATTTTTTTTTAAAATTTTGAGTACCCAGGTGTCAGTATCATATCAGATCTTATTCAGTTCTCCAAATCTATGAAACCTACCCTGTCATGAATGGAAGGAGCACACAAAACTGAGAGCCAACGGTCAAACTTATATTATAATGGATTTATCTTCTCAGAGATTTCAAATTAAATATGATGGTTCTGAGCAGCTGTATTTGACCTTGCCTAGCTCATTAGACCATGTTTATTGTGTTACCAAGCTCAAGCACGATACTGGAGCATGTTCAACTATACCTGACTAAGCATGATAATTTGAGCAAGCTCTATTATTTATGCCCCATTAAGATCAACTACACATGTTTGTGCAGTTTATAAGAAAAAGCTTCTAAATCTAGTCCAAAAAGCATCAACCTTAAGCCCTACTTTTGTTGTTGGCCCAAGGGTCTCTTGGTGCTAATGATCCAAGTTTTGACAAGACTTATCATTAATCTTAAGAATTAATCTCTTGATTAAGTGTGATGTAATAGTAAAGAATATCAAGTTAGAACTAGGGGTGCAAACGACCTGAATATAACCAAATACCACTTTATTTGAATTGGGATTTGAAACCTTTTACACTATTTGTATTCAGATTCTAACTCGATTCAAATAGTATTTAGTAGTCATATTCGGTTCAACCCAATATTCGATATTCAATAAATATTCGTGAATAATGGTGGTGAGCACAGCCGCATGTCCCTTGCAATTGCAGAACTTGCCGACAATGAGATCAAAGTCAGAGAAGTTGGGGCAATCGCGGTGACCATGGAACCATATCTCTTGCAATCGAGGAACTCGTCAACGACGAGATCGAGGTCGGAGGAGATCCCAAAGACACTGGGGATCTTGCAGTTGGACTGAAGGTCTTTGCACGAGAGAGAAACTGAGAGAGCGTGTAAGAGAGAGACGACATGAGAGAGAGATTTAGGTTTAGGTTTAGGCTCGGCTGCCTCACGTTGGTGTGTATGGATTTTCTGGTATACTTAATTAAATGTTACGTCAAAGTCCTTTAAAATTTAACAATTACAAAAGTTAGAGAACAAAATGTAATTATATGTGCGAATGTAATATTATAATTTATTAAGGGTTAAATGCACATATACTAAACAAAAATTTAATGAATAATGAATCGAATACTAAAATGCTCAGATTTGATTCGTTTAATTTGCAAATACTAAAAAGTATTTGTTTACACTTAAATGATCATTCGAATCGAATCTGATCTGATCGAATAAATGGGCGAATACTTGGCAAATTATTTGATAAATATCTCAGCTTCCACACCTAGTTAGAACCAAGCAAGGATTGGTGGACCTTACGACATGGATAGAATCAAATACCCTAGAAACCAAGATCATAGTGCAACTTCACGGTTAAAGACTCGAGATCCAAGATCAAATGAAGATAAAGCCATGTAATTTTTTAATGTTTTCTTGCTTTAAGTTAATTTGTAAAGAGAAATAGAGTTTGTGGTGGAACTGGCACATGAGTGGCTACCTATAATGATCATCCAAGATATAGACCAATTTAGCTTAACCTTTTCGAAAGCTAAATCTGATGTACCAGTCTAAAATAGGTTCTCCTGGTTAGTTTCCATTCTAACCTATGCTCTAACAAAAATGGAGTAGGTTCCGACAAAAAACACGCACACACTGAAACTAGTGCTGATCACGTTAGATCTCTGGATGAGCATGATTCTAATGAAACTGAAGCGAGTCCTGAAAAAACATAACATAATTCTGATCTAAAGAAAATGAATCACGGTCCAACAAAAATGAGTTGAGCTCTGAATTTTTTTGAAACTTGGCATCCAAAGTAGGATTGCCTAACATTTGACTGTGCACATTTTCCAGTAATAGTATTTCCCTTTGAGCTATAAATAGGATTATCCTAGTTGTTTTGACAACAATAAAAATCAATCTCGAAGCTTGTCCTAATACTTTATTAAGCTCATTATTATTTTTTCTACTCTCCTTTAGTTTCCATTAGAGCCTTCATCATAAACTAATCCCTAATGAGATTTATTTTGTACTCTTTTGAGGGATTATACTCATCTTTTTGAGTGTGTGCTAGAACTGTGTCAGTGAAAGTAGAGGAGCGGTGTAAAGTTAGCGTTATAATAGTGAGCGAATTTCGGGTGGAAACAGAAAGTAGGCCATCCAGGATGACTGTTCATGTTTGCGCTTTCTTACTCACTTTCTCCCATTCCACTTCCTCATTATTACTAGTTCTTGCATGTTACTTTCATATCATAGCATTAGCTTTCAGTATATCCTGTGCACTCATAATTTTGCAGCCATCCCTGTTTGTGATTACAGTTTTATGCACAAAATATTATGAAAAATTATAGCTGCCAGCTGACAAGGTAATTTATGAAAATTTATTCAATTTTTGTGCTTGTGCAACCTATTTAGCAAGTTTTAGTTTCAGACTTGATCAGACAAAGGCTGAGGCATACGAAGGCTTGATTACAGGCAAACGTAATTAATTTCAACAAGGACCATAACAAAGCTTCTATCACAAATTCAGCAGCTGCCTTCACAAATTCCTCTTTTTCCTGTCATCTTGATTAATGGCCAATTCTTTTGTTAAGCTAACAATTAACATATTCTTTTTAGCTTCCTTCATCTAGGTTAATTTTGCAGCCCCTTCAGCAACAAATCCCCTTTTCCATGGAATGTTTTTATTGAATATGAAGGTTTCTGTTTTTCATCTCCACTTAAACAAAATATAAGTCTCCTTTTCCATGGAATTGCACATGCCAAAGTTCTTTCTTGAAATGGTTAATCTAAATAGAAAAAAGAAGTATGAAATATTCTGTTATCAGTGAGTGTTTAATCTTGATTTGAAAGTACTTTTAAAAAAATTGTTTCAACACAGAACTGTACAACTATGATACAACCACATTTTATAGCAAAATGGTTATGAAATTTTGCATATGTAAGAGGACTGCCACTTTAATTAGATGGAATTCCTCTCAGAAAATTAAACCAAAAGGATGGTTAAAGGACTGCATCACCTAGTTCATGTTAAAAAAGTATTCGGATAACACATGCATATGCATGTCTGGTTAGGACAAAAGCATGCTGCCATTGATTTAATCCATCCATCTGCTTCAATCCATCCACATATGCACACTTGAACACGTGCGCATGCACAAAAACAATGGTTTCCTTTTTGACAAGTCTAGTGGACATTTTATATATTAAATTGCTTATTATGTTTGAAGGCAATTGAATTTATATTCATATGAAACTGTTAGCATACACAACTATCCATCACTTTCAGCTTCCCAGTTGTGCAGATTAATAGCTACAAGAAGAACATGCATGCACACGAGTACTTGCAGACATGCATACATATAATTACAAATTCTATTACCGCCTATCAGATCCTACGCTGTAGGTGTATATATAGATGATCTTGATATGAACATTATAAAACAAGTGTTAAATAAAAATATTTTTTGAAAATTTCTGAACAGTACATCAAATGGCTATTATGTTCTAGTTATTGGAAAGACATCTAATTGCAATTGATTGATCAAAATGGATTGGCAACTTCCAATGGACACATGGTGTAGATTAAGATGGATGTGTAGATCACCCAATAGACCAACTGTCTAGTTAGATTAGTAATAACAACCATCATTGTTACTTGGATGAATTAAACCTTTCACATATGTGTGTGCACACGCATAAATGCATGTGTAACAATCTAAACTGAGTTTGTATATCATTAAAGCTTTTTATCTATTATCTGATCTCTAAATCCAAACTTTTCTATTTCCTGGAAGTAAAATTTGGCATCTGAGCAGCTAACAGCTATTCCTTGATGTAGTGTGTTTTAAATAATATTGTACCATTTTACTATATAATTCTTTGTCACGTTCGCTGTCACCATCGGCCAAGTCTTTTTCCCATTATAATTTATGATTCACAGTTAAGAAGCTTCACAAAATAACAGACCAAGACTTTATGAGTGTCATTCTGAAGTTCAGACCTGCCTGGCACTTTAGGCTCATACAACCAAAAAGCAACCCTTCAAGTTTCCCAAGACTAGGAAAGAAACTAAACAAAGAGGTTTGATAATAAGATTACTACGGTGAACCACATAAACTTCTGGTGAACCATAAAATATGAAACATGAATTATTTTTCATATATATCAAACATCTTGGGAGATAGATTTCAGTAAGTGTTGACACAGCAAGCAGCTGCATGAGCAACCTCCTCCAAACCTGGGTGCTGACCGAAGAAGAACAAGTCCATTATTTGACAGGCCGTTCAGACACTTCGATAGTAGAAAATTCCGGCATAGCTAGGCAGCAACGCACTAACATACTGATTAGTGATTACTATCTATGCTTTATTTGGTAGAGAGGTACTCCCCAATTAGGGATGATACCCTCTTATTATATAGCATAGAAATAGTACACGTCTACATAGAAATAAAAATGGGGCTTTTCGCTACACCCCCTATGTCAAACCGTAATTAGGAAAAAAACTCAACTTTATAATTTTGTTCGCTTCAGCCACCTTTTTTTAAAGTAAGGATGTGCGCCCACGTGTCAAGCGCTGAAGCGCTCATCAATAGCGAAAGACGAAAAAGCCCCAAAGTAATCGCTTCAAAAAAGCGGACCGTTTTGAAAATGACCTACTTCTGAGGACTGTAAGTATGATCGCAGTTCTCACAAAATGATCACAGTATAGAGGATTGTGACCATGAACGCGATACTCATAAAGATGTCTTATTTCTGAGGCCTGCGACTATGATCGCAGTCCTCACAAAATGATCGCCGCCCTATTTCTGAGGATTGCAATCATGATCGCAGTCCTCAAAAAATGCACTATTTATGAGGATTGCGACCATGATCACAATCCTCACAAAAATATCTTGTTCTTTATATGATTGCGACCATGTTCGCAGTCCTCTTTATTAGGACTGCGACCATGATCACGGTATTCATAAAAATGTCCTATATTTGAGGCTTTATGAGGGCTGCGACTGCGACCATGATCGCAGTCCTAAAAAAGGTCGATCCGCGAATTACTCTGTGTCAAGGTCAAAGTTGAAGGGTGAGCAACATCATGTGCAATGGGGAAGGATAAAATAGAAAATGAAAATATATAAACAAATGGTGGTTGGGAGGAATCAATTTTTGCTGACATGGATGAGGCTGTAGCAAATCAAATTATGGGAGTTTTTTTCAAATTATGAAAAAAAGTAGGTGGATGTGCGAAATCCAATAAAAAACTACAAATAAGAGAAAAGACCCAACTCTTACTAAAAATCATACTATACTACTCTAACAGCTTTAAATCATAAAATATCAAGGCTCAGTCAAAGGATAAAATCCTAATATGCAGTTAAATTTCCAATATAAGAAACTAGATAATAATACCTTGTAGGTAATGGAATTTAAAATAATATATGAGAAAAAGGCAAATGTCTGTATAGGGAAAGCAGAGAAACATACCAAATGGTGTCTCCGTATATATTTTGCTGTGCTTCCATTGTCATTGACAAGAAGAAGACTAAGTATCTGAAGAATTATCAAGACGAAAAGGAGTTAGAATACCAGAACCTAGAGATGGGAGAATATGTCCTAAAAGAAATACCAGCAGCATACAGGAACAAGGTAGTGCCATAACTGCAGGCAGTACCAACCTGCATGGCATGTCGATGTAGTTGGATGGTATGCAAAGGAGAAATGCCCGCTTTATATTGAGAAACCACTTTCAAGGAACCATTTGCCACCATATTAAACAAAAGCTGCAGCGAGTCATCTTCAGTTAAACTTGGTGCAGCCGATGGATGGCTCGCCAATGCTTTCATAATATGCACTATGCTTCCCTCCACCTGGATAAAAGATGAATATGTAAATGTCAAAACCACATATGATCAGAAATAATTTTCCTTATCCTAAGAAGAATGGTGACACTGATGCAGATTCATGAGAATCATAATAAATTGCATTTGCAAAAGACTCATGTTTTCTATGACAAAGACTTACGAAGTACATAATTAAATGGTTCGATGTAGTGCTTATGCAGCCTTGGAAGAATGCACATAAAATTAAAGACAAAAACAGAAACTGTATATATATTTCAGTGGAGGCAACGGTGCTACAAGCAACGGCGTTCTAGAAACCAGTTAACCCCACTAGCGTAAAAGGCATCCTCAATATTCAAGTTACAACTATGCTAAACTCCAATTTAAAATAAATAATTTAGTATGGTCCTTTCCAGCTCCTACCCAAGCTTTACATGGGATTATATAATCTCTACATCCTCTCATATCTATCTATTATTTACTACCACATGCAACAGACATATTGTCAATGTTTGATAGCTGTCGTAGAGGACACTGATATGCATCCGCGACCAATTTTTCACAGGAAGTACTGTAAAGCAGGATATGATGGGCCATCCTCTGCAAATTCAAGATCACAAGATAATCACCAATCACCATATCATGGAAATAATGGAAATAAGGTTATCTGCTGCCTGGATGCAAACTTTCGAATTCAAAACCAAGATGACCACTCAATTTGATGGGGGAACTGTAAGATTTTATTTATTTATTTCCCTCCAGCACAACTAATCATCATCTAAGGTACAATAACACGGACTACGAATGGACAACAAGTTCCAAATCACAAATCATCGTAAAAAATCAGACAATGAGAATAAGGTTATCTGCAGCTTAGATGTAATTTGTCTGGAAGTGAATCAGAAATTTTCTTTTCAACCACAGTTAATCTCGCCATCATTGCCATTTAAGCTTTTTAACATAAAAATTACATGAACTATGAAGTGCAGATAATCTATTGGAAAATGGATCAAAAAGGTAACATCTCAAGTCAACATATGAAGTTTCCATCTCTGATTATCATAATATGGCATATTCACCATATTTGGACATTAGTTAATTAGTTCATATAGAAACTTGGATTTGACCTTATTTTTTTATTTTTTATTTTTACTTTATATCAGGGAGAAGTCAAGTTGACAGCCAATGATAATATGTTGGCAAGTCCTTCAACGTAGCACAGGTATTTCATTATTGATCTGATATAATAAGTGTGCAACTATATGATATATTTGTTTTGATTCCTCCAATGGAGCACAGTTAATCTCACCAATAGGGTGCAACAATATGGTTATTTTTTATTTGATTCGGATCCGGATCTAGATCCATGCCAGTTGTGGATATGGATGAGTTTGCCTCACCAACTATATATATATATATATATATATATATATATATATATATATATATATATATATATAATATATAGAGAGAGAGAGAGAGAGAGAGAGAGAGAGAGAGAGACTTGTGTCATTCCGGAAAGAATTCGAGGCCGAATCCTTCCCACTCAAATGCAACCCTATGACATTCGAACGCAAGATTCATTCCGCTGAAGTTGATCTACATTATTTCAAGTAATTAAAAATCCAAAATCATGAATTCTGAATACTTTTTGCACATCCATCATGAAGTAGGCGAAAATTGTACGACCGAAAATAGCATATTGCTTAGATCTACGTCTTTAGACATATAAATTCTCGATCCGACCATTTCATCATGATCTAAACACTTAAAAACCCTCACATACCAATTTTTGTTGGATTTCAAATATTCTACACCATTAAACTAATCAATTCACTATTTCGGCCATCCATTTTGCGTCTACTTGATGAATGGGCAAAAACTACTCAAAATACATGATTTTTTAGTTACTTGAAATAATGTAGATTAACTTCACCAGAATGAATCTTGCACTCGGATGTCGTAGGGTTGTATTTGAGTGGGAAGGATTCGGCTCGAATCCTTCTGGAGTGACCCAAATCTATCTCTCTCTCTCTCTCTCTCTCTCTCTCTCTCTCTCTCTCTCTCTCTATATATATATATATATATATATATATATATATATATATATATATATATATATATATATATATATATATATATTCGTTATCAGAAAACAGTTATGAATATGATAAATGCCATATTCAACTTGTATCCATGCCACCCTTAATACTGAGATTTCTAGCTCATTATACATAATTGGTTCATGAAAAAGAATGCATAACTAGGTCATTGTACCTGCATGATATGTGATGTATATGTTTGTTTGTAACTTTATTAGGTAATTTATGTTAGGTAACTCTTTCCTAGTGTTAGGACAAGTGGAATTGCAAGTAATTTGTTTTAATTTTAGTTAAGATCAAAGATGGCATAATGGATCCATAATGGTATATGTTTTTATCATATTTGATCTATGTTTGTATCCTATTTTGGCGAATACAAATATGAGGTTTCCTTATCGAACCATATCCATGTCCATATCTGTGATTAAGAAACAGATATGGGTATGGTAAATGCCATATCTGATCTGATCTGAATCCAATCCATTTACACCTTGCCTCCCAAGCAAAAAACTAAATTGGTTTTCAAAATGGCCCATAAACTTGATCACACAATATTTGATCAACTTTATATTCTCCTTCACTTTTATATAGAGGTACCAGAATTCTAATCCTTCATTTATCTGGCATTTTCTAGTATTTATAAATATTGTTTGGATAACTTAGTTAACCACACTAAGCCAGCCAAGCTCCTAAACCCCTTCAAAGTTCAATAGGAATACCATCAGGTCCAAAAGCTCTCCTAATTTTGATTTTTCTTAGGGAACTCTTAACTCGTTAACCCTACTTTTTTTAATATTCCTATAGTACTGACAAAATATTGACTTGTAGAAAATTATGATAAGTTTAAAGACGTTTCGCTTTACTAGTGAGATATTGAGCTGCTTTATGGAAAGTAAAGGAGAAAAGCAAGAATTGTTGCATTTGCAAAGTCATAAAAGTTGAATGATAGGTTGCAACAGTATATTACTAGACGTATGTGTGTGACTTTTAGATGCATAGACATATCTATATATGTATATATGCACTCTCTCCACTATGTATAGTCATGCCATCGTGTCCCCGTGTTCTACTTTCTAAGTAATTGTTGTGTTACATCTTCATCTTGTTGTTGTGTTCATGTCCATGCTTCTTAGGTAACAATTCAAATCATTCCCCTGAAAAACCTATAGGCACTTTTGGTACATATCAATTTTGGCAAATATTTAGATCCGCACCTAAATATTAATGGTCTGAAGTAGATGCTCATGGAGGGACATGGTGCAACGCATTGTGCTTCTTCAAATGGGTTGTTTGCGGTGGTAATGTGTGTGTATGTGGAGAAGCACATGTGCACACATGGTAAGTGGGAAGGATGAAGCAATGAAGAAAAATATAGGGTATGGAAGATGGTGCAAGTCATGTTATGCTGCTTTTACGATGGACAAGGTTAAATTCAACCTGAACAATTTAAGCACTTAAATGAGGGTTGACTAAAGAGGTACGAGAATGAAGAAGATGACGTTTCTCCCTGGTAAGACATTGGATCATTCACAATCCTCCATGATGTAGTAGAAGGCTATCCACCACCTAAATTTCACCATGGAGAGAGTAGACAGGAAAATGTCAAGAATATCTTGTTGAGGTGGAAGGTGGCAGCTATTTTTAGGGCAAAAGATAATCTTACTAGGGATCTACTTTCACCTTAATGACCTCATGTAAGAAAAAGAATGAATTTTGTGCATGGTACCTAATAGAAGCCACAAGATAGTGGCAAACAATGTGAATCATCAGATATTTTCGGGATCAACTAAAACACACAAGAGGAAGGACAATATCACACCTCCTAATTGAAGGGAATCCTAAATGGGAGGCAATGGTGGAAGAAAACAACTCAGAGGAGCTGAAGAGTCAACCTTTATGATATAGAACTATAGAAGAGGAAGAACACTATAAAATTTTGGGGACTCAGAAGAGTAGAAGGCCACAAGGCGACTTCTAGAAGTAGGCTAGAGAGTAATAGGGTGCAAAAAATTCCGGCATTTACACTTCCATACTAAAGACTCACAAGTTACAAGTTGGACATCTGTGAACCCCTTAAAAAAAGAAAAGCTAACTCCTCATTTACCCTTTTATGGTACTGTACAGTTTTGCGGAGCAGTCAAAAACATTCATACATGCAACCAACTGTCCATATAAGATCTACCCAGGGTCTAGTGGGATCCTTAAAGATTTGAGGCACCATCAAAGATCTGATTATAATAATATCCTCTACCATGTTCATGACTTCTATAATATAGACAAGTCTAACCTAAGAGCTTTACACATGATTGAAATTGTTTAAATGCAGATAATATCACAGTTTATTTTTTAGACCATAATAAAAATATATCCATGCATTTTTTGACTCATGTTTAAGATAATGTATAACGTTGTAAATCTAAGTTATCTCTCTCTCTCTCTCTCTCTCTCTCTCTCTCTCTCTCTCTCTCTCAAAAACCATAGAGGGGGAAGTTGTGCTCCTCATGTTTAAGATTCATATGAATAATGTTATAAATCTAAGTTTACTCCCTCCCTCTCTCTCTCTCTCTCTCTCTCTCTCTCTCTCTCTCTCTCTAACAGCCTAGAGCCCTCTGCTTTCTCTCCCCTGGTTGCGAGATTCTCATAAGATGAAGTTTGAGATTGAGTTATTAAGAGTTGTGTTTAGTGATTGGGTTCTCATGTGAGAGAGTTATTAGAGAGGTTGGATTGAATGTAATATTTTGTACTCCTCTTTGATCAATGAAAATAATTTTACCGTTCAGAAAAGAGAAGTTTACTCCATATATGTGTTTGTATCTCCAATCTTCAAGTAACAATCTAGAACTCTAAGACATAATGATCATTACATGTGATTAGAATGTCAATCCTATTATAGTCTGTAACTCGAGCTAGCATAGATTCTATACTCAAATCAGGAAAGTTGTTAGGGAAGGTATTTCTCTGTTACTTGATGTATCTTGGAGCTTTATGCAGCGCTATGACTATTGGCACAAGTACTTTTGATTTCATTCCTGCTATTCAACTGTGACAAATCTCATTAAGAAAAGTACAAGCTAGAAGAACATGCAATAGCCAGAAGATACTTTATGGAAACAATTTAACAGAAATTTCATGACCTAACAGAAGATTCAGCACAACAAATGTAGAATGATTGCAAATAATGTCTGGCTGCAATTTTGATTTCTCATTCCTCCCAAGATTGTAGAGATCGTGAGAAAAATCTTCCAGAAATTTTCACTGACAAAACAAACCACAAACTGCACAAATAATCAATATTAGAGTATATCAGACCAATGAAAATACCTCAAGGCGCCCAACTTGTAATGTATCTCCGTCATTACTTTTCTCACTTGAAATTAATTCTTCTAGCCCGAACTCGGATTGTGTTTGACTGGACTCCTCAGGGTTCAAAAGGGCATTTAGGATATGAACAAGACAGCAGAAAATGCCAGAATCCAACAAAGATTGTTTATCAACTGGCTGTAGATTTCAGAACATTATGATTAGAATATCAACTGGTTGTAGATTTCAGAACAATATGACTAGAATCTCAATATGAATCACTGGTTCCTAGGCAAAGGCTACCATGTAACTGCATTTATATGCAATCAATATTCATGCTAATAGCTATAAAAGGAGGTAATTGTATGGTATCTTTTCTGCAGCAAATATTGGCTTAACATACATGAAATGACTTAAGGTGCAAGCAGCTACGCAAAACAAAACGGGAAAAAAAAGAAAGAAAAACAGGACTAAACTCGATTCTTGGTTAAGCAATAAAATACACTATGGGAATAACAAAATAAAAGAAAAAAAACCAATTGAAATAAAACTAAAGACGGTAGCCAGATGCCAAATATATTGATAAAGGAGACTCTATAAAAGCTAATAACATCATTCTACTTAGCACCCAATATGGTCCTTGATTCCTCACTCACATAAACCTACGAAATTATAACATATAAGTCTATGAAATTGGTCCCAAAGTTACAATTTATAATTAAAACATACAAGCCTATGAAAGTATAGGCTATATTTGATGTGAAACATGTACATGTGCGGAAGCAATAGAAAAAATAACTCAATTAAACTTTTCACCAACAAGAACGATCGTTGGTAGGAAAGCTTAAAACAGTTAATATTAGCTATGTTTTTTTAACATGTATGTATTAAATCAATTCAAATATCAAAGTACTAATTAAATGTTATTATGATGCAAGTAACATATTCTACTATAAATAAAGAATTTAAAGCAACTACAAAAGAGAAATAGATTCACACGCTCACATTTAAAGTGGACAATAGATCAAGATTGATAATAAGATTAATAAAATGTCAGACATTAAATAAATAGTTTTCAAGATTGAAATTATATCTCAAATGCTAATGAATAAAATCTTGATAGTTGGATGAATCTGAATTTGATAAGGACTCGGCATGTTGCTTATATTGTTTGAATTTCTTGAGCATGAACTTGAATATGTGACGTCAATGACGAAAAGTAGAGGTCGTGGAGGCGATGAGGTGGTTGTCTACGAAGGCGAGAATAATGGTTGACGGCGAGAACTCGGTAACAATTTGAGAGAGGAAGAAATTTGATGTGAGAGGTAGAGGGAGAAGAATAGAGATATTTAATAATCAATAAACCAATTAGGGCATCCCACCACTAATCGGGGTCTAATAGGACATTCCACCACTGCTAGAAAGAAGATTAATTATCCAAAGCAAACTCACAAAGAGAATAGCGAATTTTCATTTTTTTCAATTGTATTTTTTTTAAAAGTGAATATATGAGACCTTTATATAGGCTACAAAATTGTACTCTCCTACTTCTATTTGGATTACATAATCAAACTCGTAAAAAAATCAAGTAAAAAAGAAAGAAAAATACACGAAAAGAAAATCTATAAAAAAGGAAATCAGAAATCCTACTACAATTCTGATTACTAAAAATCAAAAATTAAGAAATAGAAGCTAAAAATCCTATTACTAGTAAACTACTAGATCCATGTTGAGTTGGCGCATCTTCTCCAATGATGATAGATACACCATGATCTTAGTGCCTTAATTTTCGCATCATTCTCCCCGTGTTGGAGAGAGCTCGACCTCGTCGAGTCAGCAATAAAAGTAAACTCATCTTACTCCAAAGCATCAGAATCAATATGTTGTAGTGCACTTTGGTCTTTCCACATGTCATCAATTGGTGCTTTTCATTTCCATCGAACCAAATACTTATGAATCATGATAATTTCACCATCCAAAATTTTATCAATCTGATCAATTGTGTTAGGTAAAAAATTTAAATTGGTGGAATGGAAGGTCTCTCAAAAATAGGCTCATGGGATGACTCATCAATAAGAAAGTTGTTAGGGGTTAAAATCAAAACATCAATAATCCTCTAGATCTTCAATATTAAAAATAAAACTGATACCAATATATATAACAAAACATTACAAATAAGTTTCTTCAAGATTTAAAACGGATCAGTATTACAAGCATGTAAAACATCTCCAATATTAAAAGTTTTAAACAGTTTTTATTGTGAATTCGAATCTTGCAGTGGACATTGTTTTGAACAGTTTTATCCATGACTTTCTTATGTAATTTGTGATGTTATTCCCCGTGCACATGTGATGCAAAAGATGATAATGCAGACTCATTGACGACATCTGTTTGATACGGCGTGAGGTTGGAAGGCAGTGGAGAACTAGACTTAGAACCTAACATGTGCCAAATGGTTCTCCAAAGATAGAGATGAGAATCGATCGGGACTAGACACGGTCATAGAACTGTATTGTTGTGGACTTGAACCATGATACCTTAAACGGGTGAGAGTGGACTCTAATCTATTATTTCGAATACCTCAAAGAGTACTGCATTGGTACAGCTTTCATTGTCCACAATGACGCTACAATTCTTATATCCTTTTTGTGAGAAGGCAGTGCTACCAATGGATAAGTGACTCGAAGGTGTTTGACTAATGTCATTGTATGTAACATCTTTAGTAAAGATGTCAACAGGTATTGTAATCACTGGAGTAACTTCGGGAGAAATCAAGGTACTAGACTTTACAATGTCATCATTTAGTTCATCGACTTGGTCATCGGCGAAGTCATCAACTACGTCTTCATTGAAATCAGAATATATGTCTGGGTGATATGTAAACCCTTCGGAATCAGATTCTATCCGAGGTTGGGTGTCACACATCAGTGGTAGTTTATCTTGAAATTCCTTTAAAACATCACTAAAATCATTTAGCACGAAAGTGACTACCAGAGAATAGTGCTATACAGCTTAGGAGCTGCAGTGGAAACTCTGTCTATAATGATAACCCAAAAGAAACTAGCACAAGTGTCAACTCTATGTCCATAACATTGACAATTATCGCATTTAACAGGGAATGAATTTTTTTTGGTGTCTTTGCTTCGGTGGTCCTTAATATCATGCCTAGTTAAGGTATAATGGTTTTAGGCCTATGAGGTTGAACAAATGGAGAAGGTCTAGACTCGTAGAATATGGTGGCCGTACTTGATTTCTAACTCTTCTTTCATCCTATCTCATGTATCAATTGGTCGACGAAGTTGACCTTTCCTGTCTCTTTTCAAATCTGTCCAGTATTAGCTAGTTTGCCTGTAAGTTTTGTGATAGCGAATCTGACTTTCTTAGCTTCAGAAAATGGGTACTAGTTAAAGTACATATCCATACTTTGTACTCAATCCAGAAAAACTTGAGGATCTCTTAAATAACCAGAATAATCCAGACAATCATCAAAAGTTGGTACATACAAAGTGATGGTTTGAGAATTCTTATATGCAATTTTAATTTTTTTTTTTTTTTTAAAATTATCGGATTAATTAAATCCTAATCTTTACAAGTCCAATTGACCAGATAGGCGTAACTCAGCATTTTTCGCTCTCAGCGTTCCTTAATTATAGAATCACTTTGAGTACCCTTTCTTAGTTAAACACCAATCATACAGAATTTTAGGGAAAGATTTACCCTTTAATGACTCCTAAATTACATTAATTTTTTTGAGATTTTGAATAAAATTTAACTAGATGCAAGAAAGCAAATAAGCGTGACTAATATACAAATCCTACCTAACTATACTCTGATACCAAATTGATATGAAAAGTGTAAGTGTGCGGAAGCAATAGATAAAATAACTCAATTAAATGTTTCATCAACGAGAACGGTCGTTAATAAAAATGGTTAAAGCAATTAATATTAGCTATGTTTCTTTAACATGTATGTATTAAATCAATTTAAATATCAAAGTATTAATTAAATGTTATGATGCAGGTAACTAGAATGACTACAAAAGAGAAGCAGATTCACACGCTTGCATTTAAAGTAGACAATAAATCAAGATTGATAATAAGTTAGAGATATATTATCGAATTATAACTAGTTTTCAAGATTGAAATTATATCTCAAATGTTGGCGAAGAAAATCTTGATAGTTGGATGAATCTAAATTTGATAAGGACTCGACATGTTACGTATACTATTTGAATTTCTTGGGCATGGGCTTGAATGTGTGACGTCAATGATGAGGAGAGGTCGTGGACGATGAATCGATTGTCGGCGAAGGCGAGAGTAGTGGACGACAGCAAGAACTCGACAACAATTTGAGAGAAAAAAAAATTTGATGTGTAAAGTAGGGGAATAGAGATATTTAGTAACCGATAAATCAATTAAGACATCCCACCACTAATTGGGGTCTAATAGTGCATCCCACCTTTACTAGAAAGAGGATTCATCATCCAAAGCAAACTCATAAAAAGAATAGCGAATTTTCATTGATTTCATTGTTTTTTTAAAAAACAAGTGAATACATGGCGCCTTTATATAAGCTACAAAATTGTATTTTCTTACTTCTATTTGGATTACATAATTGAACTCCTAAAAGAATCAAAAATCTAAAAGAAAAAAATACACGAAAAGAAAACCTACATTAAAAGGAAACTAGAAATCCTACTACAATTCTAATTACTAAAAATAAAATGAAGAAATAAAAACTAAAAATCCTATTACTAGTAAAACTACTGGATCCGTGTTGAGTTGGAGTGTCTTCTCCAACGACGGTAGATAGCCATGATCTTGGTGTCTTGATTTTCGCATCAATATTTCACTAAACCCCTGAGGTTTCATACAAATCTCTTCCCCTTTAAAAACAATCTCATCTGGGCTTCTTGCATCATTAAGTATAAATGGTTAAGACTGAATAGTCTCTAAACAGAGTGATGTTTGCTGACTAAACTCAGAAAGGAAACTAACATTCCGACCCCCAAATCCCTCAAAGACACCATTGCAGAAGCCATAGAATGTTCCCATAATAGAGTAAATGTGGTTTGGATCCATGTGGTCATACCAAGGTACCAATACATATGCAGAATGATCCCACTGAATAAATATTCTTGATTCATACGAATGAACTAGCAACACAACTGAGACAGTCAGAATTATCTTTTAGGGTAAATGGTCTGAATCCAAGTCCGCATGTCAGGTTTAATGTCCAATATAGACCAGCCCCTAGTCCAACCATTGCACATTTAACAAAGCCTTGAGGTACTATAACTGTTTATTATACACCTTATAGCTGGGTATGCAAGGATTCAGGTATACAATATAGTTGAATTAATAGTGGAATAATCTTCCAGTTGACTGATTTCACTCACATGGTCCACACTTAGATCAATGCGAAGCTCGCTTTACATCAGTACATTGATTGTGCAACATATTGCCCATCTACTTTGTAGAATCCTAAATGGATGCGCATTTGCATGAAAAATGATAAATCAGCATGACTTGCATGCGAAGGGCAAATACCGAAATCAAACACATCTAAAAACCTTTCTCACAATCATAAGTATGATTAGCCTTATCGACCCAACTTAAACAGACATCTACATTGACTTGTACATAAAGAGTGCACAAGAAACCAGGACTGATCCACCATTTAACATTGTTGCATGCTCAGGAAAAGTAACCTCCGTACAGCTATATCCAAACAAATAATGATGACATCAAGAGAAGAGTGTTTTTATTTCTTGGGGTAATAAACACTTTATTAACTAAGATTCCAACATAGATGAGAAAAATAAAACGGTGTAAATCATACCCCTGACACGAGAACTTCTATTGCAAACAACAAATTTGAACCTGGGCTGGTACCATCCTGGAAGACAGAGAAACGTACACATAAAAGGAAGCACATCCATACTGCAAGAAGTTCAAGTAGTTCCAAAATTGATATGCAGCATAAGTCAGGGAGGGAGCAGACCTTAGTAACTTCAGAAAAGAAGTTAATGACCTTTGCAACATTCAAAGATCTTCTCTTGCTATACATTCTCAACTTCTCCACATCTGTTACAAAGGCTCTTCCAACAACAAAAGAAAAAATGTGTGCTTCAACTAACCTGTAATGGAAATATGTAATAAGTTGAAAGTTGAAACAGAATAAGCAAAAAGTCTGCAAGCGTGAAAGATGGAAGTGAGTAACAGAAGAAAAAGAGTCATACTTAGTAACTAACTGTGCTACATTAGAATGCTGCTTCACTAGTCTACAAAAAACATCTACTGCCATGTTTAAGGCGGTTTCTTTCTCCTGCATGAAACAAATTTCTAAACATGAATATACAATGTATTGTCAATCAGCAAGAGTAATAGTACCATTGAGATAATGTACAAAACATGACAGTTTAAAAAGGACCTTTTCAGAGCTGGAAGAGCGGAATTCTTCCCAAAACTTCCTGAAGTCCTGCTCCAGTTCATGCTTTCCTCTGGAATTGTCAAAAGAAACAAAAAAGTTTAGCAGCCACAATCTATGTGATGATCAATCAAAAAAAAACCTTTTTTCTTAACATGGTAAGAAAAGCATAACCATATGAACATAGAAACAACACACAAACATACAAACACATACCCAAAAAGAAAGAAGAAAAGAAAAGAAAAGAAAATAGTATTCAAGGAATCCATTGAACGAGGAATTACCACAGAATAAAACAGGAAACCAAAGACGATAATCATGGAGAAATGTGCAAAATCAAGCAAGCAAATGACTTCCCCAATTGTCAAAAATATGATGTATGATGTGGATCAGAAGTTCAAGAAAAAAAGAAGATATCTGAGGAGCTCTCTCTCCCCCCCCCCCCCACCCCCCACCCCCCCCCCGCCGGCCGCCCCCATTTCCTGTTCTTCCCTGTGCATTATGTTGCAATCCAGAGAATACAGTACATTCAAACCTTAACCTACTATCTTAATGAAGTCGCAAAGAATCTGTTATGAAGAATTGTCAGCTATCAGGATATATTGGATGTACAGACGAATCAATCTGCATCATTATGTGTCAACCCATTACGCAAATATCATAGGATGGTCAATAACATGCTAATTACAGGTTCATATGAATCAACATGCAGCAGGACTACAAATATGTGGAGTCAACAATACCTAGAATTTAATAGATGGTTTAGGTGACTTCAATGCATTATTTACTCATTTCCCAATTCTGAGTTTCTTTTTCTGGTTATCTTGTAGTTTGCACAATAGTTCATTAAATAGCTATTGGACATAATTAGCATTATTTATCAACAATCGGAATTTGTTCTAATACATAATCCTGATGCTAGATTAGTTTCAACTAAAAGCTTGCTGTAAAACTTACTTGCTATCACTAAAAATAACTAGAGTAGCCGCCTAGCCGGATGCGAAAGGAAGAAACTGTCTTCCAGTCATATCTTAGATTAACAATTTCATATATCCATGTACTGTAGCATATGATTTGGTTGTGATGTCTGCCTAGGTCAAGACAAGTGCATTTTTACAGCCTATCTAGCAGGTTGTCAAAAACAGACACATTCAGAGTGCGGTTTTTTTTTTTTTTTTTTTTTTTTTGGGGGGAGGGGGGGTTGATGTAATACAGGATCGCAATCACCTTCGAATACAAATAAAAAGGAAAAACTAGAGTTTTACAAGAAATAAAATGAAAAGAGAGATTAGGATTGGAGAAAAAATCAGATAACTTTGGGTTTCACACCTCTTACGCGGGTTTCACACCCTTTACACCACGGGCTTCACACTCAATCTCAAGAACCCAAGAGCTCTGAAATTTTAACTGAAAAAATTTTTATTTATTCATTCTCTACTTATTCATTGAGTTGAGCCTCTTTAGATATGCTCTTACAAAGTGAACTTCTCGGATATAACTGATGAGGTACTAAAAAAAGATAGACAAAACATAATATCTCAAAATAAGCTAAAGCATGAAAAAACAATTGACAACTGGCGTGATCTCATCAATTCCCCCAGAGTGGGAGAAACTCGACCCTGTCGAATGAGGACTCTCCTCACGAAGCATCTCAATCAGGCCAAGGTGGTGATCGTGGCAGCATCACTGGTACGTCTCGTTGATACCATGTGGTGGAGGTGGAGCTGGTCTCCGTAACGGGTCGGCTGTGAAAGATGGCAGCTCGATCATGGCATAGAAAGTAGACCAAGGCGCATCATCCTTACTGAAGACGGGCTGATACCAGGATCTCATGGGCTAACTAACTCGTAAGCACTGGAAGCAATCCTCTTCAGAGCCCTATCGAAATCTTTACGCCAAGCATGCAACTTCCTCACAGCCTCAGAGCGACTCGTAACCATCACCTTATTATCAACCGAAAATTCCTGCAAAGTACTATATGGGTACGCAGCAAATTTGTGGGTATCATTGTAAATTACTATCGGCCTATTAATATCATCAATATATGCAACAGGAAAATGCAATGTAGTAGGTCAACTATCTCATTCACGTCATCATTGGCACTATCATACCTGTGAATTTCATCAATAATCAGTGTGTCAACACCAACTGTTGTGACTTCAATTATACTAACAGTATTGGAAGGAATGTGGACTTCCTAAATAACCCTCAAGATGCCAACTTCATCACTAGACACAATTCTAATATGTTAACTCTCTGAAGGACACTGATAATCATAATATCCATATCCTCGCATTTAGAACACCTGACCTTAGCACTGACTAGCGTTTTGAAAGTCAAGTCCAACCTTAATGCAACATCAAAGGCCTCTTCAATAGTGTCTAAGTCATAGGGGCCAGTAATCATAACACGGTTTATTTTAGGTCGTAAATCCCAAACAAACCTAGTTATAGTCTCAGAAGGGTGCTCTCTCACTTCGCTACGATGAGTTAAGTCCTTAAATATGGCAATCTAATCATGAACGGACATATGACCCTGATGGAGGTTGTGTAGCTGGTCTAAGTGGGGGTCCCTATAATGCTGACTAGTCATAATGGCTCAAGTAAACAAGCAGTTGTAGTGAAGAACCCTAAAGTCAAGTAAACTAAATGTATACACTAAAAGAACAAAATACCCTAAAATTTAAGTTCTAAATGCAAAGAAAAATACATTCCTAAAATGATGAAAAGCGATAAATGCTGATGAACCACTAGATCGAAGCAAATAGCATTTCAACCAACAAATTATAGCAATCCATTTAATTATTGCAAGTAATCTAACAGTTAACAATTCAGGTCAAGTTAGGATATCACTTGAGGAGTCACGCCCAAACGCAAAAATGCTCTAAGATTCCTTAGAGAAATACTCACACTGAAGAGCTGAAATCACCCACAAGACTCCTGGACAGCGGTGATATGAAGTGAAAGATGGCTACTCGAGAATGACGTAAATCGAGCGCTAATCGGGGCAAAAACAAGCTCTGAACTGTGGTGCGCTGATCTGCTGAGTTGAATCTGACAGATGACCGAAGCGAATCAGGATATGAAGGTTGCAGATGTATAGTGTTGCTCTCCATGAATCCGCTGCTTCAAAAACAGCTCGAATCGGGCTTGAAAAGAGCTCAAAATGGACAGGTTTTGGGGTCTGGGGGGAGAAAGAACAGTAATCTGGTGGTTAATGTTCACTGTTACTGTTCTATCTCCCATCCCGGGGGAATTGATGAGAACATCACGCCAGTTGCCAGTTGTCTTTTCATGCCTTAACTTATTTTGAGATGTATTTTGTTTATCTTTCTTTTATATCCGAAAAGTTCACTTTGCAAGAGCCTATATAAAGAGGCTCAACTCAATGAATAAGTAGACAATAAATAATTAAAAAAATTTCTAGTTAAATTCTCTTGAGAGTGCTCTTAAGTTTTGGGTGTGAAGCCCGTTGTGTAAGGGTGTGAAGCCCGCGTAAGGGGTGCGAACCCAAAGCTATTTGGTTCTTTCTCCAACCGTAATCTCTCTTTTCATTTTATTTCTTGTAAAACCCTATTTTTTTCTTTTTATTTGTATTCGAAGGTGATTGTGATCATGTATTACATTAGGGGTTCTTTACTTTAATCCTCTGATGAGGCTTATCATAGGGCCTGTTTGGTTAAGGATAGAAGTGAGGAAGTGAAGAAGTGAGGAAGTGGTAATAATTCCCTTTAGAATTTGGGAATTGGTTAGTAAGTTTTTCAGTATTTGGATGTTGTTGAGAAGTGTGGTTTGAAAAATGTTATGCCTTTTCGATGTTTGGATAGCAATATGGAAGTGGAAGTGAAAAAGTTGACTACAAAGTTGACCGCAAAATAATATTAAAATAAAAATTAATTAAGAAAAATAAAAAATAGATTGTAATTAGAATGCATGTGAGATTTATATGATTAAAAAATTAACCGTTGTATGCTACGACTTATTACAAATGAGATTTACATGACCACAAAATTAATTGTAGCACTCTGAAAGTGAGAAAATGTTTGTGTAAAAGAGAAAAGAGAAAAGGAAAAAAGGTTTTCTTATTTTTCTTTTTTGGTGTTTGGATAGATAGGGAAGTGAGCAATTATACTTCCCCATTTCCTTACTTCCGCCCACTTCCTTGCAACCAAACACGCCCATAGCATCTTTCAATGAACTATCAACCTTCCATAAATTAACATCACCTTTCTACACGAAAAGGAAAAAAGAATACACAAAGATGGCATGAAATGGGTCCAAGTAAGACTATAGGTGGACAAGTATATCCACCGCCAAAACATCAATATTTGAGCTCGGGCAAGAGAATAAAACGATGCAGAATAAAGACACTGATAGCTTCTATACATGAAGGTTGACTCCTGCTAAAGCACTTTGGTTAGAAGTATGGAGCTAGTTTAAAGGTGGAACAAATAGAATGACGCAACTGTTCTTGTCACTTTAATCAATCCCGTTGGCACATGATATTAACAGGACAATATTCAACTCATTTAGGTCAAGCACTGACCCATCCACAGAATAAACCAAGAAACTATGCCTAAACAGGTTGTGGTTGGTTTCACAGAGTGGGAGCATGCATCAGTACTTAAAGGGGAGCTAAGTAGAACACACTTCAAAATGTGCCCCAAATCCACCTCAAAACACCTGTTGAACGCTAATACTTGCCTTAGACATGCACCAACACACGTCAGACGCACTCCAGAACTAGGTCAACTTAAGCAAAACCAAGAATCACGTATAAGCATATCTACTTAAGAAATTTGGAAAAAGTGTCAGGTTGGAAGTAACTTCGTGCTGATTGGAACACTTCCTGATCCAAACGTTGAATAACATGATAATATGAGTACTCCTATAACTCTTGTACAGTCAGAGAGGATATATTTCAGCTAAATTGAAGAGCATTTCATCTAACTGTACACAAGTACTAGAAAAGGAACATGCAGTAGAAGAGGTATCCACTTTCTCACTAGGGATGCTAGGATGTTGAGTGCAGCTTAAGTTTACATGCTTGAGTTGGGCTAATGGACGAAGAGGCACAAAATCAACTGCCAAAAATCATATAGAGTAAATGACGAGAGAATGGAAGCTTCCTCGGCCACGTGATTCTAGCAGTCTTTGCATGAGTGTAAATCCAGGTGTCAAGAACAAGTAGCTCACTGCTATGACAGATACCCAATCTGCAGGGGGTCAGTGCCAACTGGCGGTCCGTGATAGTAGGGTCAGCCTGAAGCCTATCGTGGACAGCCTGAAGTATTGAGTCAAGAATGCATGCACCGTTCACTTCTCAAATTTGGTAGAGGGCATACAAACCCATGTGCAGTGCCGTCCATTTCTTATTTGTTTCTTAATTTGTTGTACAAGATTTTCTTCATGAAGATTAAGGGAATAAATCTCAAGAATTTGATTTTCAATGTCTTCCATGACAAAGAGAGGACAAGCTAGAATGATCAAAATTCTTGATTTATTTAGTTTATTATTTTGCCTATTAGGAAAAGTTATTAACTTCTTATCCTATTAATATTCAAATTCCAACCGGAGGTAAGGGTTCTCAAAAGTCTCAGTCTTTACCCTATTTTCTACCTTTCTTCCTCCTATTTTAAGGCTACATTTCACTGGCCAAATTGACAAAATAAATTCACATTCCTACCAACCACATAACCCTTCACCCCAGAATCAAAGAAGAAAGCCAATAAGCATGGTAGAAGAGCAAGAAACAATAACAAAGGATGGTCATCGCAGACAAGAGAAATATTATGATGTTAATTAATGAAGATCGCGAGACGCTGCTTAAACAAATTTTGACTGGACATCAAAAGTGCAATACACAATGCCAAGGAAAGAGAAATAGATGTTGTATGGAAAAAATACAGAGAGCCTCAGCACCCAAGAGTGGGGTAAATGGCTTGCCTTACATCTTGTATTCAAAAGAATATGAAGTTTAACAAAGCAATCAAGTGTCAAGAACTGGTAGGAAAAGATGTTCCAGTCTAATAGAATGTCAAGCAAACAAAAACTCCACTAACAATGTCCTTAATCACCAAGCCTGAGGATTTTGTCTACTAGTAGAAACTTGTTATTCAGAAAAGAAAAAAGAATCTTGTTGAGCAAGGATTGTTAAGATTAGTTATTAGTATTGAGATATTGGGTTATTAGGTTGTTACTCATATACCCATATACCCACCTTGTCTTCTATATATACCTTGTACCTTCTCTTATATTAATCAATTCCTTTCTAAGATTTTTCTATTTCTTAACATGATATCGGAGCAATCCCTCTTTCATCACCACCTTCTTAAAAACCCTAGCCATCACCAAAACCCTAGCCGCCACAAAAAAAATCCTAATTCTAACCATCAACCATCTACTTCATCTCTTCTTCTTATCTTCCTTTTCTTTTCTTTATTCTTAGACCTAATGTGGTCTTGAATTTAGATCTCTAAAAAATTATTGTTCACGTGAACAGTACAGCGGCGGTACTGCTCATTGAGAATGGTACCGTGGGTACTGTTCATCCAAAAAAAAAAAGATGGTGTTGTTGGCTACTTTTGTTACTCTTGCTGATCTCTATTGCTACTGATCGATTCTACATTTGCCGCGGGTATCTATTACTACTAAGTTTGAAGATCTCCCTAAACCTCTGCTACTGAGTTTGAGGATCTCTCAAATCTTCTTCTGAGTTTAGGAAACTCTAAAATCCTATTTGTATCCAAGACAGTAATGAATATTAACTTTTTGCACTAAGGTTTGATTTAATTGGCAACTTCAGCGTCGACATCGAAGATTCAGCAGTGTGACATAAGATTATCAATTTCGTACTTGTTTCTTAATTTTTTGTTTAGGAAAACTTTGTTTAGAAGATGTATTTTCTAATCTATATAACAAACTGGGCATGTTAGATCCCTATACTCCAGCTTGAGGGAGAGGTTAAGATTAGTTATTAGTATTGGGTTATTGAGTTATTGGGAAGTTACTCATATACCCATATACCCACCTTGTCTTCTATATATACCTTGTACCTTCTCTTATGTTAATAAATCAATTCCTTTCTAGGATTTTCTATTTCTTAACAAGGATCAATAATTGTCTATCAGTTTGTTGAAACTTGGAAGTATGATAGGTAAAACAAAATAATTTGTTGAAGATAACAAAAGGGGAAATGACGAACTACTAGAACAAGAATAAAAAGCCAACAGGATGTTGGAAGACATACTGAAAAGAACAAAGTGAACTTCCCTAAAAGAGAGCTCTTGTGGTGCAACCAAAGCCACTTGAAGGCTCGGAAAGAAAATGCAATCCAAAAGGATCAAATTTCAATAATCTTGGTTCAATTAAAAGGCACTGGCTTTGAGTTTGGCACACAAGAAAGACTACATTAGATTTGCAAGTTATTCTCAGCACAAAATATCACCCGGAGATCATCTACCGATCTAAACTAATAAAAGAATTTTAGGTGCCATCCTCAAACAAACATTATTAAGACACTATGATGAGAACATCACTTGTATCTTTATATTTATATTTTTTTACTCTATTCAGTTGTATGTAGTGGTGGTAGTGGGTAATTATGAAACCGTCATGTGTGGTGGTGGGTGGTTGTAAATGTAGCCTATATGTAGGCAAATGTATCTTGTTTGAAAGTTAATGGAAAATTTGAAGATCAAACTACTCTCTTGGCTTCTCTTCTCTGCCTTCTTTCTCTCATTTCCTGTGTGTCTCTCTCAATGTTTTCCTGTCAAGCAACAAAATTTATAAACTCTTCTTCGTCTCTCCCTTACTTAAAATCCCCTCAAACTTCTCGACCTCTTCCTTAACCTGAAGTTCCTCCACCTCCTTGAAGGTTCTACACCATTTTCTTCCTCTCGCAGCCGACCAATACCCCCATCTTGCTCCTCTTCTCCACTGCAGAACTACCAGCCTTCCAACAAATAGCATCAGTAAAAGAAGCAGCAGTAATAGCAGTGAGCAGCAGAGCCCCAGCAGAGCACCAGCAGAAGCAGAAGTAGCAACAGAGTAGCAGAAGTAGAGCAAAGTTGCAGAAGCAACAGCAGAGCAGCAGTGGAAGCAGTAGCATTAGTCCCTATAGTGTACAAACAACATTCCGATCAAGCCTTCAATAATGATCTCTACAAGATTTCCTGTAGCCCCGCAACATCAAATCTTCATAGCAGTTTATTATTAGATCAAGCAACATCAGAGTCCAGTCAAGATCAGAAGTACACTCATCAACACAAAGTTTAGTTCCTTCAATTTTGGTTATCTGAGAATGTGCTTCTCAGTTTTTCCTTGGAGTACAACAGTGAGTTCATTGTCTGTGAGTTTATTTCAAAGCAATCTAATTATTAGTTGAACTACACATCAGTTAATTCATCTCTAAAGTATTCTTTATCCCTGATGTTCACTATATCGTGAGATGTGTAAATCTGTTTAACTTGTGAATTACTTGTATTAATATTGCAAATAAAACTGTTGTAACCATGCATGATTATTGTGCTTAACTTCATTAAGATTAGAGATGTTCAAAACTGCACTTGCAATCTTATTTAAATCTATTGCAACATTGTTAGTTTTCAATTGCTTTCCTGCTGAAAATTTTCTATATAGTGAAACGTACCGACGTCGAGTATATCACTGGTTTCCTGCATGGCACGCATGTACCGTTTCATATCAATTTAGTATCAGACCACAAATTTAGGCAGAAACACCTTGCATTAGGTTTTAAAAAACTAGGCATTTGTTTAGGAAAATTTCTTTTCTTTTCTTTCTTTGCATAAAATAAAAAAAGAGCTAATGAATCCCGATCTCCTAGCAAAATGGGATGCTATAATGAAGCGCATAGATAGCATGTTTCCCAAATCAAAGCATGCCTTAGAGTCATTGCATAGGATTGAGAACTATCGTGAGCACCTCCATAAACGTGAAGGACAATGTGGTTCGTTCCAACAATACCAAAAGCGTAATGAACGATATCATGTTGATCGGTACTTGAAGAGCATCCAATTGGACATACCAACTTTTGATGGACGTCTAAATTATTCTGATCGTTCTGGTATTTTTGGATTGGCAATAAAGCATGGATAGGTACTTCACACGATACCTAGCTGAGAAAGTTAGCTTTGCTGCCATGAAATTGACTGGCCAAGCAAGTCAATATCGATCTGCTCTTGAGACTTTCCGTGAGTTAAGAGGATAATACCCTATTGGAACTTGGCATGACATGAAGGTTCATCTGAATCAAACGTATCATTGCACCCGTGAAATTACTGAGCTAAAAAAGTTGCTAGTTTGGTTCAACGCTCTGATGCTCCCCATTTAGGTCACACATTTAGGAGTCAAAATCATCAAGTCCTAACATTCAACTCCACGTCATATCAATACTCACACCAGGGTAATACACAAACACCAGCATATAAGATGGACACTAAAGTCAAAACAGTTACAGGTAACGCTAAAGGCCAAACCACTAAATAGAATTTCTCCACACTTTGTCCTGCAATCTTACAAGTTGTGTCTAGTTTATTGTTGAATTTCTAATGTAACCTTGTGTTGCAATATTAGAAGGCAAGCATTTGGGCCTCTTTTAACATGGAAACTCAATTTGAAGAAATTAATTGCCTTTCAGATCAAAACAGAGAAAAACAAGGGAAGAAGAAGAAGAATCTAAAAGATCGAAGAGGATAACAACAAAAAGACTCAAGTCTTCAATACAAATGCAAGTTCTACACATTATTCATGCATCCTAGCTTTACTGAATGCTACATAATTAATTCATGACTCATGGATGCTATGACTGATTCTATCATAACCGGTTTCCTAATGAAAGTATGACTTTGCAAGACCGTAAATTTAAATAGCCCTGTTTAATTAAAATATTGCAGTTACTCCCTAGTCCGCAATAAAGAGAGAAATAGCAATGCCGCGTTTAACTTAATGCATCAAGTTCTAATGGATCCCGGTTCCTAAGTACTATCCTTTTCATAGACATATCAGTATAAGAATTCCTTTTACCAGTCCTAGTGAAGAGAAGCTCTAAACCTGCAGAATTGAAAATGTCAGACTACTCATTCTACTAATTATTCCCAGACTGCTCAATATTGGGTATCAGATGTAAGCTCCAAAAAGACACTTCGCCAAAACATAAAACCTGCATTGATCCATTATCCTCAACAGCCAACTTGATCCCTACTGCTTAGATTAATATAAGGGGGGAAAAAGAAAGGGAAAAGAAAAGCGATATTGCCAACTTATCCCTTCCAAATTCCTGTTGAAGTTCAAGTCAAAACCTTAAAATGGTTATGATTTATCCCATTATTATTATTTACATAAAAAAACTATCTGCCCCCAAAATTTTCCTTGTGCCTTCCTCGTTTAAAGAGAATCCAAATCCCTCGATCTGCTCTTCTTTCCAAGAACAAAATATTTCATATATGCATCAGAATCACAAAATGTGATAGCCACTAAGAACGTATCTTAGCTCTACAACTAATTCAAAACTTCAAACAACCAATCCCCAATCTCCATTAATACTATTCAAAATACTATGCAACAGTTATCTCCAAAAGAAAATTACTACGTAAATGTATTAGAACCTAAAATCATCATCAAATTATACACGCACCACTCACAAATTCCCCTGGATGGGTACTTCATAAATAAGAAAAAGTCTAATCTTTCAGCTCATTCTTTCGTGCATAACTCAGTCTGCCACAAGCATTCAAGTCATCTTACTACCTATTCAATTCTCCAGCCAGATCAAACCATCAAGATATCAACTTCAAGTAGAAAAGCTCCCCGGACCAAGAAAACCAATCTCCCATCACCAGACAAGACGCGAATCATGAAATGCACATGGAATGAATCAATACCTGGCCGCGGGCGAAGAGAGCGCAGACTCATATCCGAGTGAAGTGACCGACTCGTAAGCATCCGATGCTCGATTCCCAGCTCCGGTGGCGGCGGCGGCCGCAGCAGAGACGGCGGCGGCGAAGGCGGAAGCGCCAGAGGGACCAGCTTGTGGAGGAGACGGAAAGCCAACCTTGTCTCTGATGTCCTTAATCAATGACGACCATTTCATCGTTATTGGAGTAGCTGGGATCGCCTCCTCTCATCAAACGAGGGTCGAAGCCCTAGATCCGATCAGCGCGATCCCCAAATCGATCGGGACCGGATCGAATGGGTGGCCGAGGACCAGAGATCTGGATTGGGTTTGGAAATTTTGGACGCGATCTTCGATTAGACTGTGCGGTTTTTGTTTATGGGGGGACGATTTGTTCGAAAATTGGGGGAGCTATTGTTTTTGTTTTACGTTTTCTCTCCCCTCTTCTCTCTTTCTTTGTTGTGTCAGAGAGGAAGAAAACGAACAGCTTTGTTCGATGACGCGCTCTCTTCCTCTTTCTCTCTCTAGAAATTTTTATTTTTTATTTTTATTTTTTTTCCTCTCTTCCGTCTGCAACGGCGCGATTTTTATTATTTTTTTTTTTTTTTTTTATTTTTTGTCTCTCTTCCGTCTGCAACGGCGGGATTTAGCGGCGGGGTGTCACGTAGCAGGGGAGGTGTTCTTGCCACGTGGAGCACGGGGAAGGACGTGCGAGCCTCTACTGTGATTTCGAATTAATGTGCTTTCTATACTATTATTGTGCACTCGAATTTTTTGACCCAAAAGAAATACCCACTGGTTCCTATGGTTTGTAATTGTATCCGATAACCTGTAACCCGTATTAGTAATATAAATTAGAAAGTCACCTCATCTATTAGTGGGCCTGTCAATGGGTCGAGTATGGACCCATACTTGATCGTACCAAACCCGATTAGATGGGTCTGCTTTCATTTTTATACCTGCGGACCCGAATAGAACCCGGACATGTATACCTTTTTAATAAACTGGTCGGGTCTGATTTTACTTGAATCATTCCCGATTAGACCCGAACACATTTACTTAATAATATATTAAAATATAACCTAACACTAACATAACGGTATCAGGTTTTAATCACATGATTAATCTAATAACTTTCAACTTATTCATAATCTTCTCAATTTCAGCAGCATCTCTACTAAAAATATGGGTGTACCCTGTTACATACATGATAATTTCAGCTCGCCATGGTCTACTTATTATTTAATATGAATAACAATCACCATCATATTTTCATATTCACCACTTCTATCGAAGTGTGACCCGCAAGTGTATTTCACAATAATAAACATAGCACCAACTATAATAAAATAAAAGTTTTATCCATCCTCAACACTGAGAGTACACAACAAGTTCTTATCCAAAGTATCACGCACCCATCATTTACACAAAAATACTTATGTTCCCAACCTTAAGCACCAGATGCTAATTTACATGTATCAAGTCTAAACATATATAACAAGTAGAGTATCAAAAGGAAAAAAACAAAGGAAAAGATGATTAACACAAGTGAAGCACAAAAGAGTCAATCGTCTCATCTCTTAAGTCTCCAGAGTATAAGCCGGATCCTTACCATTATCCAAACCTGAAATATAGAAATGAATAAAGTGAGCTCGACAGCTCAGTGAGTAAATTAATTTTAAATTTTAGATTTATGATTTTATCCTTAAAAGCCTTTAGGAGTAACAAGTATAGTTATTAAATGAATTATCTCTAAGAGGAAATTCTAATCTAATCGTGCAACCCCCTTCTCTTCTATTCTTATAGACTTCTTGAATTTTAAATATACGTATCAACTATCATGAATTCCTCTTTAGTTAAATCTTAATTATCTTTACATGTACAGTTACAAGTTTTAGCTTATGTGTGGGCTCACTGTATATCCCTACATGTACATATGTTCTGCTACAGATAAGTGGGTAAAGTTCTTTGATTTTGATATATCGTACACTTGTCGGTTTCTTGTTACACAAACATCATTAGCAAACAATAATTGGTAATACTTACATTTAGTACATTCATACACAATTCATAAGGCAAGGTTAGATTCTCCATCTCCCCCCTCCTACCGGCTCTCGCTCGGCCTCTTCTTCGTATATAATATATAATAATAGATTACTGTCTTGGCCTTCTATCGGCTCCAGCCCAACCAGTTCCTTCGTTATATACACACACACACACAAAATACAACATTGTCTTCTCCCTCCTACCGGCTCTTGCCGCACCTATATGTGTGTGTGTGTGTGTGTGTGTGTGTGTGTGTGTGTGTGTGTGTGTGTGTGGGGTTATTGTACCTCAACTAACGGCTGAGAGAGTTTCTCAGCTGGCGGGACGTAGCAACATAATAGCCACGAAATTGTCATTAATTTGGCGGATAAAAACCAGAGAAAACCCGTCTAAATTACTATCAGTCCCCTCAAAAGTGTATTTGACGAAAATACCCTCCCTCACAACTTTTTACCTTATGTAAAACATTTCCTTTCAAAAAAATTTACAGATTTAAAATTTCACTTGATCATTCTGAAGAGATTAGTTCTATTATTTCACAAATTTTCTCAGTTTTTTAAAAATATATTTGCTACATATGGCGCCAAAGAAATCATCAGCGGAAAAAGGTAATAGGGAAACAAAAGCAATTTTTTTTAGGGTTTGTGGATTTTAATAGTTATATTTTTTTTCTAGATTCGATTCCGTTTCTTTCACTTTTTTTTTAAAAACTTGGGACCATAGTCGCAAATAAGAGAGAGATTCTCAAATTTGAGATCTGAATAGCTTTTTAAATTTATAAATTTTGTAACATAGCGACAAAGGTCCAATTTTTTTCAAGTTTTTTGATTTCCTTCTTGTCTACCATGTCACAGTTGTTTGGATTAGCATTGTAGATGTATGCGACCTTGGTCGTAGTGTTTTAACAAATATTTATTTTTTTCATATCCTTTCTGTTGACCTGGGTCGCAGTTGTTTGAATTAGCGTTGTAGATGTATGCAACCTTGGTCGTAGCGTTTTAAAAATTATTTATTTTTTTCATACCCTTTCAGTCAACTGGGTCGCAGTTGTTTAGTTAGCGTTGTAGATATATGCGACCTTGGTCGCAGTATATTAAACATCATTTATTTTTCATTCCCTTTTCTGTCGACCTAGGTCGCAGTTGTTTAAATTTGCATTGTAGATGTATGCGACCTTAATCGCAGTATATTAAACATCATTTGTTTTTCATTCCCTTTTCTGGCGACCTGGGTCGTAGTTGTTTAACTTTGCGTTATAAATGTATGCGATCTTGGTCGCAGTATATTAAACATCATTTGTTTTTCATTCCCTTTTCTGACGACCTGGGTCGCAGTTGTTTAAATTTGCATTGTAGATGTATGCGACATTGGTCGCAGTTTTTTAAAATCATTTGTTTTTCTTTCCTTTTTCTGACGACCTGGGTCGCAGTTGTTTCAATTTGCGTTGTAGATGTATGCGACCTTGGTCGCAATATTTTAAAGAAAATTGTTTTTCATTCCATTTTCTCCCGACCTGGGACGCAGTTGTTTCAATTTGCGTTGTAGATGTATGCGACCTTGGTTGCAGTATTTTAAAAATAATTTGTTTTTCATTCCCTTTTAATTTTTAAATAAACATTAAACTAAAGTTTTTAATGTTTCTTCATTTATAGGTAAACAACAAGTGAAGGTTCGTCCTTTGAGATCGAGCCTAAAACCTATGTGCGAATTCATTAAGAAATTCAAAAAGCACATTCGGGCGATTTCATAGATGCGATTAAGAAGACCCCATTTGGCCCTATCTTTATGGTCTTCTACAATGAGGAATTTGGAGGTAAAAAGGTCTATAATTAAACATTAGCATACTGAGAATTTTAGACCAGTATGATAGGGATACAAGGACCTTTAGAATTGGGGGCAAACAAATTGAGTTAACAGTGGAAGATGTTGCCCGAACTTTTGGTCTACCTAGTATTGAGGCGGATTTTATTATGAATAAGACGTATACAATGAAGGACAGAGGGGTTATAAAACATTATTTCCCTAATATAAAGAAGATCACGAAAGTATCTATTGAAGAAGCTTTGGATGATCTTCTAGTCAAGAAAAGAAAAAAAGTGAATTAGATGTGACCAAGGATGAACAGCTTGAGCAGCAAGTGACTTTAAATGAAATTATAAGAGACAGATAAAGACTTGCAGCTCAAGACTTTACGACAATAATCATCCTATACATGTCGGCCACTCTATTCTTTTCTGACAGTAAATATATGGTGCCGTGGTATATTGTGGAGCAGATTGCCAATATGCAGCTGATGAGGACAATATGCTGGGCTAAAGCTGTTTGGCAATTTCTGATTGAGTCAATGGACATCTTCAAGCACACCACGTACGAGCTGCAAGGATGCTCCATACAAATTATTGTAAGTATGAATATCAAATTTGGCAAACATTGTATGAAATTTCCCGATATCTTGTGAATATTTATGTAAACTAATTTAATTATGCATTTTGCAGTATTAGCTCTGTGAGAGAGCTCTTATTTTTGAGCCGAGGTCTGGTTTGGAGGACAAAACCCCACGCGTAGTAAGATGGGACCTCTAAAATATTAGCAGAGCTCTGCTTGAAGTTGATCTAAATGAGCTTGACGCACATATCGTAAGTTTTTAAATATTAAATACCATATACTGTTGATTAAAATTTTATACATTTAAATGGACTACGACCTCGGTTGCAGTTCATTTTATGTGCAGAACAATTGTGTGCGACCATGGTCGCATTCTCTTGATAAATCGTTGTAAATAAACTGCGATCATGGTCGCAGTTATAATTATTCCATTGATTTGTGGTGCGACCATTGTCGCAGAGTTTAATTGTTTGTCTGATGTAATGCTTATAATTGAGTCCTAGGTCGCAGTTCCTTGTTAACTATTCTAGTAAATGTTTCATTCATCTATGGTACAACTATAAGATTTCTATATCGTTTTAAGTTTAATTTTTTTCAGATTTTGTGTCGAATGGCCAACATCTCTAATGATGAAAGAAATATGATTGACCTTCCTGTGAAGGAGAAGAGGAGGAAGAAGAAGAACAAGAACAAGAACAAGAACATACACATAATGAAGCTAACATCCCGGCAGAAACGGAGCCAGAAACAGCCGAAATAGTTAAGGAACGAACGAGTGAGCAAGAACCGACTATTGCAGGTTATTTGCCGCCACCACGGAATGAACAAGCTGAAGAAATTGAAGTTTTAAGGAATCAAAATCAATACTTGAGAGAATATGTTTATCAGCTAGAAAGAAAAATTGAAAAAAATGGAGACTAAGAACAGACTCAAGGCTAATTAAAGAAAAAAAGAAGAGACAGAAGAGAGAAGAAAAATTAAAAAAGCAGCAGAGGAAATTAAAAGTGAAAGAAGAAAAAGAAGAAGAGCTGCTGAGAGCAGCCACTGCTGCAGAGGAGAAGGAGAAGGAGAAGAGAAGGAGGGAAGAGGAGGAGCATGAGAGGAGGAGGAAGGAAGAGGAGGAGAAGGAAAAGGAAGAGAGGAGGAGAGAGAGGATGAGCAGGAAAAGGAGGAGAGGAGGAGGGAAGAGGAGTGGCAAGAGAGGAGGAGGAGGGAAGAGGAGGAGAAGGAAAAAGAGGAGAGGAGGAGGGAAGAGGAGGAGCAGGAGAAGAGGAGGAGGGAAGAGGAGACGAAGGAGAAGGAGAAGAGGAGGAAAGAAGAGGAGGAGCAGGAAAAGAAGAAGAGGAGGAAGTTAGAGGAGGAGAAGAAGAGGCAGGAGAAAAGAAAGAAAGAGGGGAAGAGAGGAAGGAGAGGATGAAAGAAGAGGAGAGGAGAAGGAAGGGAGAAGAGGAGAAGAAGTAGAAAAGGATGAGGGAGCAGATGGAGAAGCAGACAGAAGAAAAGAAGAAAAAAAATTGGAAGAGGAGGAAATCAAGGGTTCTGAATTTATAGTAACTATTGCTGGGGAAGATTTCCCCAGTTTTTCTTTAAATATAACTCAACAGATGCTTGAACTCCAAAAAATAGAGCTTCTGAAGAAAAAATTCAAGAACAGACTCCGGCTCAGAAGCAATCCTTAAAAAGAAAAGTTTCGGATTACTCTAAAGGAACGATAGAAAGGGGAATCAAAGAACGCAAGTGCGCTGAAAGAGATCGCGATGACTCCGACTTTGTTTATCCAAAACAGAGAAAGAAAATTAATGAACATCCTCTTCCACGCCTGCGGCTTAGACTTCTGCCACTGGTTTCGGCAACGAACAGATTTCCGACACTCAGCCAACAACCAGGAAATTGACTGAAACCACAGCATACAGAATTCTGTAGCCCCATCAATAAGCTCTTATAAAAAATTTCTTGGACAAGGCCTTCTCTGAGTAAGTTAATTAATTTTATTTTAAATCATATCAAAAACTATTAGATATTTATATAAGAACAATATAATTCTTAACTTTGTTTTGAATATCTTGCAGTTCTACTGCATATCAGGATACCGACAACGGAATCATTGTTGCGAAAATGACATTGAGGACCTAATGTTCAGTAGAGATTTAGATGCCAATATAATTCATTTCTACATGAAGCATCTAGAGAAAAGAGGAGGATTAAAAAGTATATTCTTTCGGAGCGAAGCTTGAGTAAACATCTATTTTATCCTTTACCGTTAATTGAAATATCAATTTCCTAATTAATTTGGTGAATTAAATTTTTAAACGTTAAATATTCTACTAGTAGTATTTACAGTTGATAAAACATAACGAATGTATTGCGACCTAGGTCGCAGTCAATGATTTTATTAATCCCCACGAATATCAGTTTAGTAATGAAAGTTGCGACCTTGGTCGCAGTTGCTGGCGACAGTCTTAATCAATAACAACACTGCGACCTTGGTCGCAATGCATGTTAATATAAAAGACGGGATTGCTAAGAAATGCTTAAAAATTAAACATGGATACCGGTGATGGCGATCAAGGTCGCAGCGTAAAGTATATTAACCAAAAAAACTGCGACCATGATCGCAGTCTGTTGTCTTGTCATAATAACATCTGATTTTCATAATGTTTTTTATACTTTAAATTCATTTTGAATATTATTTTTTTTGTTGTTCACAGCACGGTGTTGTATCTAAAAGTAGAGATCTTGAAGATTATTTCATCAAGCAGTTGTTGAAAAACTGGACATTTGATGTGCAGTACAATATTCTTCCCGATCAATCACAAACACAGTGCCAATGATTCTGGATTTCACTGGACCTTGTTGGTATTTGATTGCCATATACAAGAGTGGATTTTTTTACAACTCTTTGGTCCCAGCTGAAAAATCAAGTAGTACTTTAAAGCTTTATCAAACAGATGCAAGAATAATGGTGAGTTGAATTTTAATATTTCGATTACTGAATACTTGCATTTAATTTGATTAATATTGATATTTTTTTCTATTGACATTGCAGAAAGAAAGGTTATTACAGATTTTTGAAATTGATTTCAATAAATTAATGAAAAAAACATATATAAAATACGCAAGATGCCCCCAACAAGCAAACATGTATTTTTTTTGTGACGTTTACCTATCATATTTTCTACTTTTTTTGAGCACAGAAATCTAATTTCATTTAATGATTACTCTATATAATTTTCAGTATTAATTGCGCTGTATATGTATGCAAGTACATGAAAAGTATAATATTTGGTAGTCCATCAGCTATTGATACTGTGACGGCTGCCGATGTACATAGATTAAGAAGTGAGCTTGCATACATGATACTCGCAGATAGAGAGAAAAGTTGGGATGAAGAAACAGAAATTATAAGAAGGATGGTATTTGAAGACTGACAGTTGACAATTCATTGATGTATCTCAATTTTTATTTATAAATGTAAAAATAAATATAAAATTGATCTGTTAGTTTTATTAATTTAATTTATAAACATTTTTATACATTTATTTATTATAAATCGATTGAGATTTCTTTATTTCCAATCTACTGCTGTTCACAGTACAATTTACTAATTCGTATTGATATTAGAAACAAATATGAGTTCAGAAGTTATACTGCGACCAAAGTCGCAGTCATGACCTGTTTGAGTTACATCGTTTCCTTATATTGCGATACTGTAATCGAGACAACGATCGCAGTCGCAGTTACTGAATCATTTATCAGATCCCAATACAACTGTGGTCGCATTGTCATACTCGGGAGACCAAGTTTGTGTATACATTGCCCTTTATATATGTTTTAATTTAATTAACTTCATTTATTTATGTTATCATAAACATAATCCTCCCTGCATTTTTCTACCATAAGATATTAAAACAATAATAATCTTCACGTGTTCAAAGTACAAAGTAACTTGATGTAAGACTATATTAACCTTTTAACTGTTTTCGAGAACTGAACAGTCACCTGGAAAGTATACAATTTATGGGAAAAGGCAGAAAATAAATTTGGGACATGTTCACGTCATTTGAGAGCTTAAACCTTTTGGAATTCCGAGATTAAAAATATATAAAAGGTCATCATTACAGGATTATAAACATACTAAATAGGTTTTGCTCAAATTCGTTTCTTTCAATATTCGGAAACAGATCAAAAATGACTTCTCCACCGTCTTCACCGGAAAGAAGCCAATCATCTAATGATAATTGGATGTATAGTTCTAAATCGATCCCTCGCTACGGTCAGAGGATGAGCTTGATATGGACGACCCGTTCTAAGAGTTCATTGATGAACCAAAATACTGCCATGAAGAGGAAGAAAGCGAAGAGGAGATTGTTGGTAAAGAGGTGGAAGAGACGGAAAGTGATACGAAGACGAACACATCATAATATTGAGGACGAATCTGATTATGATGGTGATGATGAGAACGAGTAGATTAAAACTTTAAAATTTGTATTTCGATTTTTTATAAATATATAAGCCTGTTTTCTAATGTTAATTGTGTGAATTATAATTTTTACTACTTAATCTTGGTTGAACTGCTGTATCTTTCTCACTAATTTTATTCATGTGGTAGACGCAACATGAAACTACGGTGCCAAGTTGTAAAGCAGAAAGTGTCGAAGTTCTAAGTTCATTGACAAATATGAACTGCGATCATGGTCGCAGTGTTACTTTATGTTCAGTGGACTAAAGCACAACATAGGGCGAAAATGTCAAAATGGATGTTAAAATTAAAAAAAAAGGATACGCTACGACTATTGTCGTAGTAAAAAATATATATATATCGTCAGCCAACTGCGACTGTGGTCGCAGTCATGAAACTGCTGCAGACATTCAGACAGAACATTCAAATGGGCAAATATGAACATGCGATCATGGTCGCAGTGTTACTTTATATTCAGTAGACTAAAGTACAACATATGACAAAATTGTCGAAATGGATGTTAAAATTAAATGAAAAAGGAAACGCTGCGACTATTGTCGAAGACAAAAAAATAACGTCAGCCAACTGCGACTCTGATCGCAGTCATGGAACTGTTGTAGACAACGAGAAAGTCAATATTCAAATGGGCAAATATGAATGCGACCATGGTCGCAGTGTTACTTTATGTTTAGTGGAATAAAGAAGAACATTGGGCAAAATTGTCGAAATTATATTTGAGCGGAAAATTTCAATTATATTCAAATGTTATAATAATATACCAAGAGACGGGGGCAATTTTAAAAGTAACAACTAATTTCCCCTGCATAGAAGCACTGCGACCACGATCGTCATTATCCCCATACACTGCTTATATTTGCGACCAAAGTCGTTGTCTACATTAAAGTAACTAAAAGGTAAACTATATAGGCCAAGTTTGTGACAGTGAAACTCAAAAGTAAAACTACTTACAAAAAAGTACAGTAAATGTGAAAATGATATTAAAATTTGCTTATAATGACACGCTAGTGGCAGCATGCGATATGAATCTCTCTGCGCTGTGCGACCCTGGTCGCAGTTCATGACTGAAGCTGTCAAAATGAACACTTTATTCCTTCTAGGTAGACATAACACGAACCTACTTCTTCTGCCACTAAAAAGGAAAAGTAAGAATTTTAAACATAAATCATTAGAAAGAACTGTATAACAGGTTTAATTTAATACCATATGGACAACCAGTCCTGTAGTGGTCCAGCTCTTGACAGTTACCACATCTTCGATGCTTCATTTCCTTCTGATATAGAGAATCTTCAAAACCAGACTTAAGCCTGGATGCAGCTCTAGGCCTCCTTTTGGTTGGTACAGGACCAATTGGATCTCGTATATTCAATTCTTTACCATCTCGCAGAACGACGACGGATCCACTGGAACCAATAGTAGTTTTAGACTGTGATGACTGATAATTTGCTGATATGGCTTTGTATTCACTAGTGGTTTCTTCAACAAATCTTTCTAAAACTGCGTCCAACTTTGAAAGATGGATATCAGAATCGGCGACCATCTCAAGAATTGTATTAAATTTGAAACGAACTGTCCACAATCTAGCCGTCCGTGGAGTACCTTGACTGGGAAAAGCCTGATGCCATTTTCAATTGCAACATTTTTGTAACGAGCATCCAACATCCATCTCTGAAGTATATATGATTCTGGTATATGTGTAACGTGATTGCGCCACAAAATACACAGAATATGTTTACAAAGGATACCCTCTGTTTCAAATAATGAGCAACTACAAGACACATGAAGTTCCTCAGGCTTCTTATAACTGACCTTTTTTCAGCTGTCTTTTGATTCTGAAAAATCACCAACCAGATATTTTGATCCAGGTCCATCGTGTTCTAACTCTTCTGAAAATAGTGTCGTTACAACTGCTCATTCCTTTTGGAACAACTGAAAAATCTTCGGGGTATACAACTTCGAAACCTGTATCTCATATGGATTCGATGTACAATTGGGTACAAAATTCAAACCCCGAAAGTCTTGTTGAGATTCAGAACTATGACGGGCAGCAACAACTTTATCATATTGGTGAACAAATTCCACTAGTTTCGTGTTTGCATTAACAAAACCATCAAAGAAAGAATTAGTACTCTCGGACCTCTGGCTGGCTGTCATTCCAGCATAGAAAACATCCTTGAGATATGCATTAACCCAGTGTCCACGCTGTCGTGCATCTTCAACAACCAACTGTCTTCTTCTTCTTCTAAATGATATTTTTCATTCATCAGTCGCCATCGCTCCTCGCATGTGCTTATATCACGGGAGGTGTACCAATGATGGAATTCAGAGACCATATTTTCTTCATACTTTTTGTCATCGGGATTTGTTGCTCGGCACTATGTTTTCGTACATGTCAGAAACAGTACCGGTGCCGAGTAGTTGAAAAACCATCTTGATGGCATCACCATCTGGGCATCCTGATCAGTAATAATCAACTTCGGTGCAACTCCATGTATGCACTTGAGCCATTTTTGAAATGCCACACAAACGTATCCCTCTGCTCATCAGTAAGCAATGCACAGCCAAACAAAATTGACTATCAATGATGATTTACTCTAGTGAATGGAACAAATGGCAAGCTCAAGTGATTAGTCTTGTATGTTGTGTCAAAAATGATCACATCACAGAACCTCAAATACGAGGAAATAGCTCTTCTATCAGCCCAAAAAATGCTTCCAAGTGTGCCCGTATTATCAACTTCACTTGCAAAGAAAATTCTGGATCGGTCTCAGCTTTCTCTTGGAAATATTTGATGATCGCAATAAACTCATGGCCAATATTATTTCTATGTTGACGAGTAAAATCAATAACTTGTTGCGAGCTTACTTCACAACCTTCTCCCTGGCTCTTTGCATTCACAATACAGAAATATTTGAAGGGCGCATTCTCACATCAATCAAAGTACCCATAATGCTTTTGCTAATCTTCGATCGATGAGTTTGGTTAGAGTAATGGTGATGTACCTTATCCGGGCTTGACAATTCATGTGAATGAGAATCAATAAATTTGGTGACAACCCAATATCTTCTGTCAAATAAAAAATGAAGACGAACATGTATCTCAGCAGGACACGCTACTCTAGTGTCAAATCGACGGTGCACTGTAAGCCCCTCTTGTCTTTTGTCACGTAACTTCTTCATACTTTCCTTGTTGCAGCAAAATTTCTACAAATAACTTCATGAGGAGGCCTCCGTGACTTATCTATTCCTTTCTTCTCATGCCAAAACCTCTATTTCTTGCATAAGAATTGTAAAATTATATGCTTCCACATCCGTGAAAAACTGTTTCCCTAAAAAAATATTTGAGCTTTCAGACATTTCTCCATGTGCATTCAGATCCTACAAAACAAAAATATAAATATTTTTTAAATATCACACGTCTGAACTTTAATTACTAAAACTGCGACCAAGGTCGCAGATGTAATGAAATCTATATAACTTCTTACTAAAAGACTGCGATCGTAGTCGCAGTTTTCCGTATGAGCAGATTTTTTAAAAAACTGAATAATAACTGTGCAACTCTCTAATGAATATATAAACTGGATATAATTTACATAGAAACGTGTAAGAATTATAATAACAAGGAATGCGACTTAGGTCGCAGTTACAAAAATAGCTTTCACAGTCGGAGATTATTTAAAATCAAATTGCGACCGTGGTCGCAGTTCTTAAACTTTAGAACAAGTGATTATTCTGTTCTGTAAAACGAAATAAAGGTCGCAGGACCATATACGCTACAGAGAAAGATTCTACATTTAAGAAATTGTGAAAAAAATTGACACAATAAAAACCTGTTGATCGGCATGCAAAGATGTCAACCCTTCAATACTTTCAATATTCTAAGAGAAAGTTGAACCAGATGATATATCCTCCATATTTAGATCGGAAGATAGAGATCGCTTACGACTGCGACCAGAATTAGTAGGGGAAGTAGACTGCTCCGACGTCGACATTAAATAAAAAGGAAAAAAATCTATATTTTCAGAGAAAACTTTATCGCAGGCTAGAAAAGGAGAACTTAAATCTGACAAAGAGCGGTAAAGAAATAAGGGAAAAAATAATAATAAATAATAACCTAAATCTTATAAAGAGCGGTAAAAAAAAGGGGGAAAATAATAATAAACAATAACCTAAATCTGACAACGAGCGGTAAAAAATTGGGGTGGTAAATAATAATAAACAATAACGGAGCGAGTAGCTTTTACCAAGGGGTATTTAGTAATTTAATTTGTTCTTATAAGCGGGGCGCAACTTAGTGGGGTGACAAATATTGAGTCACGTCACTGCAGGCTGAGAGAGTCTCTCAACCGTCGGTTGATATACATCTCTCTCTCTTAAATGAGAGAGAGAGAGATGTATATCAACCGACGTATATCAACCGACGGTTGAGAGATATATGAAAATTTTCAAATGAGAAACTTTCTTAAAATAAGTCTCGTGAGAAAACTATATAGAGAGATTTTATGGATGATCCGAACCGTTCATCTTAATCAACATATTCTAATTAAACTACTAATAAAAAATCACGCGATTCCAAGTCTTTTTCTCATGCATCAAGTGACATGTTTATTGTATGGCGAATAAACGTATGTTTTGTAACCACTTGTTGCATGGGTAAAAAGACTTAACTCACGTGATTTTTTATTGGTAGCCTAAATAAAGTATATAAATCAAGATGAACGGTTCGGATCATCAACATGATCGCCCCTATATAGTTTTCTCACGATCTTCGTGTGAGAGTTTCTCACACGAAGACCTATATATATATATATAGTATAATGTCCCTATCTTCAGATGAAAATATATATAACACATATCATATAAAATAACATTCACATATACATTCAGTCTTAGTATTTCGTGAAATAAGCAAGCAATTTCTCATATCTATTCGTGTACACACGCACGCACACAAATGACAATGTCAAATTTTATATGGGTTTGGTGATCCAATCCCACGTCTCTAATTATTATTATTTTTCTTTATATTAATTATTAATTAATATTGGTGGGACACGCCATATGTGAGGACGGAGCTGTTGCTCACGAGGCACATGTGAAAGGTCATTGGATGCCTAATTCTTGTTAATAATATTGCAAATCAGAAAAAAAAAATGTTGTATGTGCCTGAAGGATGATGCCATGCTAAGCAAGAGTGCAGCTATATACGACCAAAAGTAAGTAAAAGGACAATTAAAATTTGCACGGCCTTTTGTCTTTAAATTGTAAATGATTTTATATGTAGTGAGAGAACGATCTCAGTTTCCTGAAAAAGGAGGAAATTTTACATTGTAAACATAACTAAACGCGATGGTTTGTGAAGGGCCTGTTTGGTTATCGTATCTGACCGTATTTCGTAAGTGGTAATTGGTAAAGTGTTTTACTGTTATAAATGAGTTATATGCATGTAAGTTTTACAGTGTTTGATTGGTAATATAAAGTTGTAAGTGAGAAAGTGTATTGTAATTTACGGTCTTTGGTTGTTGTAATGTGTAAGTTGTAAGTGAAAAAGTTGACCACAAAATTAACTATTTGGTGATTTAAAAATTTTAATATTGCAAATAAATATTAAAAATATTAAATATTAAAATTTTTTAATATTAACATAAAAAATAATACAAATTTGCATGACCATAAAATTAACTGTAACTGTGCTGTAAGTGAGTGGTAATTGGGTTGCAAGTGAGTAGTATTTGAGTTGCGTAAGTCGTTTACAAATTTCAGTCCAAACAAACGCCGTAGTTATAATTGGGTTGTAAGTCATTTACAAATTATGGACTTTTACGCCTTTTACAGCGAAACAAACAGCCTCGAAATGTTAATTTCAACCCCTTTTCCTTTTTGTTTGTTATATTTTTCAGGAATATAATTACACTTTTACACTCTTTCAAATTAAAACGCTCATACCATAACTGTACCAATTATGCATCGATAACAAAACTTTTGTCCCAATGCATTCATCTATTTATATTAAGCGATTTTCCTATCATTCTGTTGATTTGTCGGTCTTCTTCTCAATTTTAAATAAATGTTTATACTTTCACTATTTATGTGTTGTGCTCTATATAGACTTATTTTCTTAATATTTTCTTGAACTTTCCGAGTTTTGCTCAGAAAATTCCTTTCAACTTCCAAAATTCTAAAATACCCATCTCAACTATCTGTTTTTCAATTTAGTCAATAACGGCGCTAATGGCGAGCTGAAATGGCTTTTTTGACCCTTACCTCGCAACTAAACATATGTAAAACACATGCTGAATTAAGAGTAATTTCATCATAAGATAACCACATGAAAGTCACATGACTACCAACCAAATATATAGTTAATGAAGAGGGCTTTTCTAAAAATTTTAAAGATAGCTGAAAAGGGTATTTTCTGATTTCGAAAGTGGGGGAGGTTTTCTTGGGAAACCAAGAAAGTTTAAGGAGAACTAAGAAAATAAGCCTTCTATTTATTATGACTTTGTCATTTCTTCTGATTGTTTTTTATTTCTCTTTGCGGTCTCGTCAAATTACTACCGTAACTAAGAAATTTTTTTTTGCTCACTGCGTTTTTCGTCACCGCTCCCGGCTGTGCCATCGACTCCGATGAGCCCCTGGATGGGACCCACCGCCCACCCGACTGAATGGCTCCGATGTCGTGATCACCAGAGTGACTGTCAAAGGCGGCGAGCAAAATGGCACTACGTAACTACTCCCTAAAATGATATTCTTTAACAAAAATTGCATGATAAAATGTTAAGATTTTTTCAGTGCCTTGCAACAACCAAATGACTTGAACAAAATGTAATGTTTGAATGGGTAAATGGCAAGGTAATTAAATGCAAATGCAGATGCAGGGGCGGCTCAATTTTTAGGGAGACCTTAGTCGAAAATTTCAAGTGGGTCATTTTAAAATATACTTTAAAAAAGTAATTAATATTAACTAATATTTTATTTAATCAATATTTTATTGAAAAACAATTCTTCTAATTTTTTGAGATGCAAAATTTTTAATCAAGATTTTGTATCAAGTTTTGCTAACGTATTTTTTTTCTATAGAGCAGTTGCAGGCCCTGTCGTCAGTCTGAGACCTAACGACGGAGGCGGTGAAGAACAAGGCTGCAGAGAGAGAGTTTTAATTTTGAAAAATTCTCTAATTATAATTAAATAGTTAGGGAGGGTGGAATAGACAGCTGAGGAAGTGGAAGAGACTCCTCTTTAATTATAATTAAATAGTTATAGGGAGTGAAGGATATTAGCTTGGGAAAGTGGAAGAGACTCATATTGATAAGATTCGAACTCATACAGGCAAAGCCCACACAATTTCTAGTCATGTTCGATAACCACTCCGGCACGCCCAGTTGAACGAACAAAAAACATTTTCTATATTTTATATTTCTTATTTTAGTTAAATACTAATTTACACTATAATTTTAGAGGCCCAATTATATTTGGGGACCCTAGGCGATTGCCTCATTCGTCTAGAGGTTGAGCCGCCCCTGTGCAGATGACGTGGTACCCTATACCATGAACCAGCGTCAAGCTATTGCAAGAATCATACCTAACTTGCTTTCATTGAAGAAATATTGACACACTGATCCTGTGGGATACAAGCAAACATCAGTTGCTTTGAGGATACGCATGAACAGTGAAACTCGTTTATTGTTCAAGATTTCAAGAATCATACGTGAAAGGAGACGTAGAATATCATATTTTAGTTAACAGAGACAATACATATGCAGACACAATTCGTAACTTATTTACAATACACTAGATTTTGGACACGACAAGTTGGGGTCAGGAGATATCTTAGTTAAATGCTTGCAAGAGGCCAATCACTGTTTCATAATGTGAGAAATTCTCTAAGGACTTTCTGGCTTGCACCAATTAAGAAGGACACACCGACTAATATATTACAGCAAACATAAAGATTTAACGTGGAAACCCAAAGAGGAGAAAACCATGGAAAAAAGAGAAGTTCTACTTTAGTTTGAAGGAATTGCAAGCAGAAATCAGAATGCTTTGTGTGATTATAAGTGTGTTAGGGTTTTGTTTTTTCGAACCTCCTTCTCATTGGAGAGGGCCATGTATTTATATCCACTCGAGCTGCTTTCATGGGCGGGGACATTTCGGAGTTGTATAACCACACGACTTACACATTATGATTTACTTGTAACCGCTCAGATTGTACTGCTTGATTGTTGGGATCGCCATGCCGGGATATTCGCCACCGTCCATATTTCTCGCTTTGATACATGAGTGTTACATCGTTTAGAATGTGGGAATGATCTGACCGCCTAGTCAGATCGTGGATCTTGGAGATAGTGTTATCCAGCTGCAAGCAATATGGGGATAATGAGCTCCAGAGAAGTGTTGAAGTCTTGAGCAACTCCATGGGGGTCTCTGTGCCGGAGTCTCGAGCGACTCCACGGTGAACCCGATAATGGTGGTTGAAGTCTCAGGAAGTGATGCAGCTTCGGTTTAAACGCTATATCTGGGTAGTCGATTTCTGAACAGTTATGAGTTCAGTTTGAAGCCTAAGATCTCTTTCTTGAGCCCGCATCATGCTTGTTGGTGAGTCGAATCTGCTGATGGTAAGTGATGATCCCCATGCAGAACACATGTCGTGATTTCTTGTGGGGTTGAGAATTGCCCACTACACATAAATTTTACTCAGCTGATCCCTTCATCGGTAATGCCATGGTTGCCTCCTTTTTTTTTTTTGGGGTTGGGGCGGGTGGGGGGGGGGGGGGTTGGCTTTTTTTTTTTTTTTTGTTATAACGCTTAAACATACCATATTTTAATATTTATCATTCACAATAAGTGTTTTAATATTAGTGCCTTGCAATATAAACCACTCATTATAACCCCTCTTTGTATCCGAATTTTATATCTAATTAGAGTTAAACATTAACTAGAGATATCAAATGGCACACCAACTTTTATTTCTCCTACCAAAACTTCATCTATCCATCAGCTTATTTCTTTCATCTCTATAAATATGAAGAGGGTGGAAAGGTAATTTTAGTCTTATCTGCTGTCCGCTGACATAATATTCCCTTACATGTGGATGGTTGATAAACAAGAGAGACTACTAACAAATGAGTCCCACATAGGCCTATCAATGCTACAGCGGATCCGAATCCAGATCCTATGGGTCTAACTCGAATTCGAATCCAGATCCTGACTAGTTTGAAACGGGTTTGGTAAGGGAATTTTTATCATTAATCCTACCCGGATTCGGATCTATTTATGGTTTAATAAATGGGTCAGATCCGATTAAAACTATTTCGTGCCAGTTTAAGATCCAACCCGTTTATCAAATTATGAATAAAATTTAGATACTGATTAATCTTGAATTTTAAAATGAGATCCTGTAGCTCAAATTTGACACTTCCAAATTACTCAATGAGTAATCCCATAAAAAGTCACAATTAACACTCATAAAAATAGCTCTAACCGAAAATGCTCCCTATAATTTTAGTCTTATCTGCTATCATTTAACATAATATTCGGGAGCGGATATTTCCACCCCAAGGAATGATGAAGGCACCCAAAAATTATTACAAGTGAGCCATTATTTTTTTTCACAATTTCACTCTTGGTAAAAAGTCCAAAATGCCCTTTCCCTTTTCTTCTCCCCCTCCCTCCCCTTCCCCCTCCCCTTCCCGACCTCTCCTTCTCTATGTTTGTATCATTTCATACTTACTCGAAGAAGCCTCGATGTTATAATATAAATTGAGACTGAGTTAATCTTATGAGTTATGCGCTGATTGTCTCCAGATCAAGGTAAACATGCAAGAATTCTAGGTAAGTCATCAACTAGAAAAAGGTAAGTATTTCTTTTAGCTTTTCTTTCTTTTCTTTTAATCTTTAGTTTATCTATCACCAAATCTCTACTATTTTCACTTTTTTTATACAAAATTATTTTCTATTTTTCTCCACCTTCTCAATCTACTACTTTCACAATTTAACATAACTTATTTTCTTTTTATTTTCAAGAACTAAAAGAAGAAGTTTAACCATTTTTTGTAACTTAAAAGAAAACTTACAAAAAGCTTCCATCGCTTGTCCCTCCTTGAGGATCACAACCCGCACAGCCACTTGCTATTGCGGTAACATTGAGTACCTTACACTACTATTATAAAGTTCTGAAATTCTGTATTTTCTGTGTGCAGGTTCGAATTCAATCAAAGTACGAGGGATTCTGGAGGGAGATCAGAGCTACTTATCCACGATGACCATTGTGAGTTTTTATTTTCTTTGGTTATTTTATTGGTACATTTATTGCATTTTCATATGAACATTTTAAAGTATCCTTCAATAAATTATGTCATAAGTGAATTTATTTAATTAATGTTCTATTATTTATATTGCATCTATAAAACTGTAATTGTCGTGATGTAATTATTTTCAGCCGATACATGTTTAGCCCAGGATTGTTCATCAGGTGACTAAATTTATAGATGTTAGGGGATTAACTGTGATATCACTTAAGTTATTTGATGTTATAGTACTTGTTAGATAAATTACAATATTGAGATTTGAGAAATGCTACCGTTTGATTAAATGTCTGAGTACTAAAGATTATAATTAATGGAACTTTTTATTGTTAGAGAGCTCAGACATTGTTAGTTAACTGATTTCACATATGTGTGGAGATTATTAGTCACTTATTATTATACTGTGGGAGAGCAGAGTATTTTGGTGATAGTAGATCAGATAAATACTTGATGTTGAATGTACATGGACTTTGTATTTTGGTGCTGAAATATCAGTGTTCTATCATTTTATGTGAAGTCTTTTACCATTTCAGATTCAGAAATAGTTGTGATTTATCTTAGACTGTGATTTGAATTGATCTTAAGATTGATTTTGTTCGTGTTTGTGGATAAGTGACAAATATTATCAAAAGTTATTTATCAGACATTTATTCGAAGATAATTCAGATGGAAATTCATTTGTATGTTGAGGATGGATTAAATAGGGTGTTACTATAATGAAAGACAGACGTTCCTTGATGCTTGGATCTATATGTGGGCTTAGCTAGAGTTGACATTGACATGAGAGTTACATTCTTTACATTAGATCTTATCAGTGTTTAGATGGGATTGATTTTGATTGGATCATGATCAGAAATGTGAATATCTTACCTTGATTTGATTTGTACTATGATGCTGACTTTGAATTATTAGTTTTAAATATTTTATTTGAATCTATTCATTAATTTGTTATCTGAGTAATAATTTTTATTGATGTCGAGGATTAGATATAGAGATATTCTAGATTCCATGTTGCTTGAGGATGTTCCACTTGTTAGTTATGATCTCGATCGGGTTGGATAATGATGATTGGTTTGGGGTGGTTGTGTAACGCCCCGATCCCACGGGTACGGAGACGTTACTGCGACGTATATATGCAGGGTAAAAATACCCTCGCATATATGAAATCACCTAGAGGGGTGTGCATAGGTGACTAGCTAACCTAATGATGAATTAATGCGGAATTAAAACTACTTATGCAAACTAAAAAAATTTTAAGCTAAACACACCAAGTATAACACAAGAGTATAGCCGAATTCCCGGTGAAGGACTCTGAACTATCTCCTAAAGATTTCTCTAGATAAGAGTTGGGGTGCTGCTATGGCTTTCTTGTTGAATACAAATGTGAGCAAATAATCCCAAGCATATATCAATTTGAGCACAAGAATATATCAAGCATATAAAGATATAAGCAATGTAAGTAAGAAAGATATAAACACAAGTGAAAGATAGAGAGAGCAATCACAAATACGAGAGATTTGTTTCGAGGTTCGAGCACCCTTACTCTACGTCCCCGCCTTCAACACTATGAAGGATTTTCACTATAAACCGATCCCACCGGATCACTCGTGCCGCAACACCTACAACGAATTCACACTAGAACTCCTTGGACTCACTAGTCCCTCTCTTGTTCCCGCAAGAACTACACACCGCAAGCACACTAGCTTGCCGAGGCCGCACCTCTACACCGAGCTCTCACTAGAACTCGAAACAACGCGAACCCACAAGTGCGCCTCCTCAATTACAAAGTAGAACACTTTGGTGATCACAACATTTTGACCACCTAAAATAACTCTCACAACATCTCTCCCATACAATGGATATAGCAATGGAAAGCTCAAGTACGTGTGAGAAAAACTAGGATTGATTGTGGTGAAAAACTCAAGAAAACTCTTTTGAAAAACACTCTTGATAAACTCTCATTTTGATATGGATATATTGTCTCTTAAACAAGTGGAGTTAAATACTAAAAGATGTATGAAAAACTAGCTTGAAAACTCACTTCAAACCTTATAGAAAACAGTCCAAGAGAAGCCCCTTTTATAGGCTTCAAAAATGTGGCCGTTGGAGGCCAACTCAGCAGCCTGGTCTGCTGTCGGTCGACCGCCCGATCGACTGGCCAACGGTCTGATTTCTGACCGTTGTGCCTGAAAGTATACCTAGAGGGGGGTGAATAGGTGTAAGGCTAATCTATGACAAATAATGCAGAATTTAAAAACTAATTGCAACACACTTAGTGTAACTAAAGAGTGTAGCCGAATTCCCGGTGAAGGGCTCTTGGCCGGTCGACCGGGGCCATTTCCAGATAGCAGAGCTCTCTGGACGGTCGACTGCCCGATTGACTGGCCCACCAGCCCAGGCTACGTGCGCGTCCTGTGCACGTTGGTCGACTGGACCGGTCGACCGACTTCTGCCTCAGTCGACCGGCAGACAGCCAGGTCAAACTTTTAGGGATTGAAAAGCTTGGCTTTTTAACTTCTAAAAAATCTCATAAACTCACATAAATTTCACAAAAATAAGTTCTTGTTATATCTTTAAAATACAAATATGTGTGATAAAAATTCAACACATATTACAAACTATTTGAACCATTTTTGTGTTCTTGAAAATTTGCCTTAAACCAAAATTCGTATTTTCCAAAACTTGAATTTTTGAAATGGATAACCGTTTTCTCCAAAACTCATGTAAATACAAAACATGATATTTAAACAACTTTGAAGCATATTGTATATGGATAGAATCCAATATACATGTAAAGAATAATATCTATGTTTTTGACATGAAAACCAAGATCGGTTAAACCGAAAAAACCAAAACATGAAACTTAAAACTTGTGTGTGTATTGTGAACCTGAGCATATCAACACTATCTAATCTTTATAAAGATCTAAACACAATCTTAATCTAAACAAACTGAAGTCTTCTTGTATAACTCCTTCTCCAAGTCGATTCGATCCAAATGTGATCTACCGAGCTTGACTCCAACCGAGTGCTAGATGCGATCTTGACGCGTGAGCTCTTGAATCATCATGTGAAAGCTCCAAAGCATCTTTATTGAAGCTAATCACCTACTAATATCTTGATCAAATATCTGAAACTAAATATCACAAGATTATTAGTAAACAATAACTATATGAGTTAATCATCATCAAACTAGAATGAAGGGCCTCTGGGCCAACAATCTCCCCTTTTTTGATGATGACAAAACTCATGAAGTTATATATGCATGGATTAAAGTTAAGCTTCATAAAAGCTCCTCCCTTAACTCATGCATAGCAATAAACATAAAGATATGCAATGAATGCTCAACATAAACATGCATAAACATGATATTTGATACCAATGAAGTAAACATGCTCTTGATACTAAATTTTAAAATAAAAATATTCTTAAAAAATGTTGCTCTTAACACCAACAAAAGCTCTTGATACCAACAAAAGATGCTTTTGATACTAATAGTAAAAGATAACAAATTTAAACAAACATGCATATAAACAAACATGCATATATCAAACTCCAATATATCTCTCCCCTTTTTGTCAATTCATCAACAAAGAGGTACAAACAATAAAGGTATAAATAATATTTTTCTCATTTTTGCATAAATCAAACAATAAAGGTATATATGCTATATACATTCATGAAGAGGAGAGACGTAAAGTTAACTCCCCCTGCTTACATGCATTTATATGAAAAGAAATGACTAAACTCTAACCACATAAAGCATAACATGCTATGTATAAAAGGAGATGTGAAGCTCCTACTACACACGTGTACTACATACCAAAGAAAAGTCAATCACTTCAATATGACATACACTCAACATGAATCTATATATAGAGAAGATGTTAAGCTTCCCTTACATATAAGCAATACTAATCAAAACATTATGATACCAATTGAAAAATATATCAATTTAGTATGAAGGTATACATCGAAACGTTATGATATCAATTTATGATACCAATTAAAAATAAACAAAACATTTTGAAGATACCAACAAAATTTTGATATCAATAGAAAGATATAAATATATAGGGAATCTTGATACCAATTGTAAAATTAGTACCAATTGAAAATACGTTACACTTTTGATACCAATTGTAAGAATATATATATTATAAGCATTGATACCAAATGAAAAATATAAACCAATCCTTTTTTGTTAAACACTAAAATCATTTTGCAATAAAGATACCAAATAGAGAATAATATCAATTTAATATTCTTGATACCAATATTGAAAATAAAACATATATCCAATTGAAAATAATTTTCATTAGGAGCATAGGAAATCAAATGAAAACTAAGATATTATTTTTCAACATAAAGAGTGAGAGTAAGATACCAATTGTAAACAAAATCGATTGAAAGGTAAAACATAAATTTTCTCCCCCTTTATGAAATACTAATGAAAACGATGTATAAGTTTGTATAAGATACCAATTGAAAAATAATTATCATTAAGGACTAAATCAAGCTTTGCAAAGCAAAATTTGTACTCAAAGATATAAAGATATAGTAAGCACAATCAAAACACATATATATGTATGAAAAGTTAAATACCAATCAAAATTGATATTGTTTGAAAGTTAAAGCATACATATATGGAAACAAATATGAGTATACAAAATAAATATCAATTGTGATACCAATTGAAAATATGATGAGGATCAAGTGTATAACTCATAAAGACCACCCTATTCATGCACATGTTAAAATGATTTTCAATTTGAGTATACGAGGCATGGTCGCCCATCAACCACCCTTGATGGGTAGGGGTTTTAAAAAATAAGTTTAAAAATACATTTAGCATATTTGAAAACTCTACCAAAAAGAAGAATACGACCTAGTTTTATGATAAAATTAAAACTGGTACGAAATCCTTCAATTAAGGAATAAAATAAGAATATAATCCATGAAAAACATGAAAATTACACAATCATCAACACTCAAAGTCTATAAAGCTCATTTAATCTCATGAAAATAAATCATGAGTAAACATCAAGTAATGTGAGTGACATAATCATGTAATCACAAAATCATGAAAATAGGCAATTAAGCTCAATGTGAAATTTCTTTATAAAAATCATCAAAACTAAATCTACTTCAAGGTATATGTATGTTTAGTCAAAACTAAAGGTATACATACATATCCACACACAATTGAGTCTGTAAAGAGATTTTGCATGAAAGGCAAATGACTGAAGGGTATACATGTATATCTAATAGTTTTGACAAAATTAACATATACATATTAATGAAAACATGTACAAAATAGGGAATACAAGTCAAAATGTATGAATCATCAAAACTAGGCTATACTAGTACATCTAATGGGTACAAATGAGCAATCAAGCACAAACATATAATAATCAATTTGTGGCTCATTAGTTGTACAAGCATATGCACAAGTTTTAATGAAAAATTACATCTAAACATGTAATCAAAATAAGAAGCATAAAACAAAATATAAATCAATAAGATCATTAGGTAAATGTTGGCCCAGAGGCCTTCCACTCTAGTTTTGATGATGATTAACTCATGTAGTTATATTTATAAATAATCTTGTGATGTTTAGTTTCAGATCATTAATCAAGATATTAGTTGGTGATTAGCTTCAACAAAGGAGTTTTGAAATTTTTCACTTGGTGATTCCAGAGGCCGAGCATCAAGATCATATATAGCACTCGTTGGAGTCAAGCTCGGTGGATCACGTTTTGGATCGAGTCGACTTTGTTGGCCTAAAGGCCCATCACTCTAGTTTTGATGATGATCAACTCATGTAGTTATTGTACTAATGATCTTGTGTTTAATTAATGACAGATTTATGATCAAGATCTTAGTAGGTGCATATCTTCAACAAAGCATTTGAAGTCAAGTTTTGGAGCTAGCACGGTTTGATCCAAGAGCCATTGGATCGTGTTTGGACCAAGTCAAGAAGATGAGAAGGCTTCAAGTGAAGACTTCAAGAAGATGAAGACTTGAGTTTAGATTTGTTTTTAGTAAGATTTTATTTTTAGTTAAAATGTAAAGGATAGAATAGTTGGTGGATTGCTCAAGTATATCATATACACACACACTCTTGATAGTTTTATTTTTTACAAAAGATTTTCTTTTAGAAAAATACATGCTTGGTTTTTGGTATTCTAGTTTATATGTTTTAACTAAAACCATGCTTAGAGCTTAATGTAAAAAACATAGATATTTCACCATATTTGTGTAGTGGATCATATCTATGCACTCTATGCTTCAAATGAGTTTAAAAATCTTGTTTTTGTATTTGGAGAAGTTTTGGAAAACAAGTTTTAGAAAAATCAAGTTTTGGAAAATACTGTTTTTCATTTGAGCCAATATTTCCAACTTACAAAAATAGTCCAAATCATTTGTAACATGCCTTAATTTTGTGCAAGCATGTTTGTTTATCAAAGTATATTGGTAAAACTATTTTTGTAGATTTTTCATAATTTTATGGGATTTTATTTAAGCCAAAAAAAAACCTAGTTTTTAATCCCTTAACTTTGTTTCCTGGCTTCAGCCGGTCGACTGGGACGGTCGACCGCAGCTTGAAGTCGGCCGACCGTCACGGTCGACCGACGTGCACAGACGTGCACGCCAGTTCTGGCAGGAGGGCCGGTCGATCGTCACGGTCGACCGGACAGAGAGACTTGCTCTCTGTATCCTGGCCTCGGTCGACTGACCGGTCGACCGATGGAACAACGGTCTGAAATATGACCGTCGACCGGGCGGTCGACCGACAGTTCTGTCAGGCCTCCAACGGCTAGTTTTTGGAGCCCTATAAATTGGGCCATTTGGGGGCTGTTTTCTCTAAGATTTCAAGAATAGTTTTGGCTAGTTTTTCCCATTCTTTTTCAGTGGTTATATCCACAAGTTTTAGAGCTTCATTCCAAATTAAAAGGGGAGTTTTTATCAAGAGTGTTAAAAGAGATTTTCTTGAGTTTTCCTCCACCATTCTCATCCTTGTTTTCTCACACAACACTTGAGCTATCCATTGCTATATCTACCCTATAGGGAGTTTGTTGTGAGAGGATTTTAGGTGATCAAGAGTTGTGATCACCAAAGTTCATCTTTGCTCTTTGAGGAGGCGGACGTGTGTGTTCGCATTATTTCGGGTCCTAGTGGGGACTCGGTGTTTCGAGTTCGGGTGCGAACTCTTTATTTGAGGTGCGGCCTCGGCGAGCCGGTGGGCTTGCGGTGTGTACGGGCTAGAGAGTCCGAGAGCTTGTAGGTGTTGCGGCACCGAGGATTGATCCATTAGGATTGATTATAGTGGAAATCCTTCGTGTGTCGAAGGCGGGGATGTAGAGCAAGTGTGCTCGAACCTCGAAACAAATCCCTTGTGTTTGCGATTGCTCACTCTCTCTCTTTGTCTCTTGTTTATATCTTGCATGCTATTATTGTGCTTATCCTTACATGCTTGATATTTATATTGTGCTTAATTGATATATGCTTGGGTTTGTTTGCTAACACTTGTATTTAACCAAGAGAGCCAACGAGGCACCTCAACCCTTATCTAGGGGAATCTAGAGGAGTTAGTCTAGAGCCCTTCACGGGGAATTCGGCTACACTCTTGTGTTATACGTGGTGTTTAGTTTAAATAATTTGTTTAAGTCATAATAGTTTTTAATTCCGCATTATTTGGCATTAAGTGACCATTAGATTAGCCATCACCTATTCACCCCCCTCTAGGTGATCCTACAATTGGTATCAGAGCCAAGTGCTCTGAATTTGGGTCTTACAACCTAGAGTTAAAGATCCTCATTTTAGGCTAATCACAATATTTGTACACACACCATGGACTTCATGTCACCACCCACCTTTGACATTCTTAACATCCAAATTTGGAAGGTTAAGATGTCTTTGTACCTCAAAGCCCTAGGCATTCATGTTTACCTTGCCATCACTAATGATTATTGTTTAAATGGCAAGAATATTGAGGCTAATGCAAAGGCCATTCATGCTTTAAAATCAACCCTAAATGATGATTATTTATCTAGGGTTTCTAATGTTGATTCGGCTTTTGTAGCTTGGAACATCATCACCTCCCTTGGCGAAAAGAATTTATATTATGCCGGGAGCGATTCGGATGTTGGAAGTGACGTCTCCAACAAGTGCTATATGGTCCAAGGGGATAACCCCCTTGAGGTAACTACTGAATCTGAGGTAGAAGATGATAACATGTCATATGATGAGCTTAGCACTTTTTGTCAACTCCTTCTTGAGAAGTATGACATGATTAAGAAAGAAAATAAAAATTTGAAAAAGAAATTTGATTGCATGCATAAGGAAAATGATTCTTTCAAAAATAATATTGCATGTTTAGAAAAAGATTAAGTATCTTATTTTTGTATTTAATTTGATTGCATGCATAAGGAAATTTGATTGCATGCAACATGCTTTAAAATGATTAAGTATCATGTTTTTGTATTTGGATATGTTTAGGAAAAAGTTTATTTGAAAAATCAAAGTTCGAAAAAATACAGTTTTTGGTTTTTGGTAACTTTTCCATAACATAAAAATGGTTCAAAATGTTTGATATTTGTGTTGAAAATTTTAACATATGTTTGTATATCATATAAAATGTTAGAAACTATTTTTGTGGATTTTTAGAAGTTTTATGGGATTTTTAAGAATATTTAAAAACCCAGTTTTCTGACCCAGATTGCCTTCTGCCAGGCTCTGGCGGTCGACCGGTCGGTCGACCGACGTGCACAAGCTTGTGCACGTTGGCCAGGTTCAAGGCACGGTCGACCGAGTGGTCGACCGGCTAGAGAGCTTTGCTCTCTGTTTTGGGCGGTCGACTGGCTTCTTCCAACGGTCAAAAATATGACCGTTGGCGGTCGACCGGCCGGTCGACCGCCAGCCGCCAGAGCTGCCAGTTCAGCTCCAACGGCTAGTTTTCCAATGGGGCTTTAAATACCCCATTTGTATGGGTTTTTCTTCAAGATTTTTAGAGCCAAAAATTTCTACTCTCTAGTGTTTATTTCAGCAAGTTTTCAAAAGGTTTTTGGTGCTTAAAGAGATCATCTCTATTTGTTTCAAAAAGGGTTTGGAAAATTTAAGAAAAAGAAAAGCTTTGGGATTGGGTTTTTGATCTTCATTGTATTCTTATCCTAGTTATTTTCCCAATAGTTTTCTTTGAGTTTTTGATTTCCAAACACTTATTTTTCACTTGAGCTATATCACTTTATCCTATTCTATAGGATCATTTATTTGTGGGAAAAGAAATTGGTTTGTGGTTGAGATATACCACCTTGTTGTAAACCTTTGTTTGTTGGTTGCTCCCTCTTTGGTAGATGTTGAGGTTGTGGTTTACTTCCTCTTAGTGAGGAGGAGTTGGTTGGTATTTGTATCCCTCTTCGGTAGAGGTGGATTGTGCTTGTATCCCTCTCGGTAAGGTGGATTTAGTTGTATTGGTGGAGTTTGGTACTCCGGTCTTCGGTAGACCATTTGTATTGCCTCGGTGGCGGTTGTATTGGTTGAGAGAGGAGTTCGGTACTCCTAGTGGATTGGAAACTTTTCTCGGTGAAGGCGGGGACGTAGAGCTCGGTGCTCGAACCTCGAAACACATCTTGTTGTTTGCGTTTGATCCATTGACTCTAAACTCTCTCTTTATTTTGTGCCTTGCATCTATTCATATTGCTCATATTATATGCTTGGCTTATTTGTGTGTGCCTCACTTGTGCTTAACCACGAGAGCTTCATATAGCGCCTCAACTCTTATTCAGAGGAATCAAGAGGAGTTAGTCCAGAGCCCTTCATGGGGAATTCGGTTACACTCGTTGGTTGCACTAAGTGTAGTTGCAATTAGTTTTGTAATTCCGCATTTAGTTCATTAGATTAGCCCTATCACCTATTCACCCCCCTCTAGGTGATTTCAGTAAATACACATGTATTAGACTAGGATATACAAGATAGCTAAACTAAAGTGAGAACACAAAAATATAAATCCATCTAAACATGGGTGTATCTCAAATACTAATCATGTATATCACAAATTTAGTTATCATGACATTAACATAATAATCATAAAAACATGACATGCTAAAAATTAATCATATAAAGGCATGTAAACATAAATAAGAGTTTAGAGATTGTTACCAAAACCATAAGAGCACATCTCTAGGTCTCCAAAGCAAGGTGGTCCTCCCACAAACTCCCCTTAAAAGTGATGCATCCAAAAATAGTCACCATTAAGCTCAGAACGCATCCACCTCAAGGCACCAACAATTCTCACGTCATGTGAGAGCCCCCACCTACATCAAAGATAGGAGTGGCTTTTGGTACCCATACTTTATTGGATCCATGGGGGTTAGCTCCTTTCCTAACCCAAACAAATCTATTTGTTAAATTTACATCATGTACTCTATCATAACAAAACTTTATTGGTCCATGGGGGTCAACCGGGGCCATTTCTAGAGAGTAGAGCTCTCTGGACGGTCGATCGCCCGGTCGACCGACCCACCAGGCCAGGCTGCGTGCATGTCCTGTGCACGTCGGTCGACCGGACCGCTTGACCGACTTCTGCCTCGGTTAACCGGTCCGATCGACCGGCAGACAGCCAGGTCAAACTTTTAGGGATTGAAAAACTTGGCTTTTTAACTATTAAAAAATCCCATAAAATCACATAAATTCCACAAAAATAAGTTCTTATTATATCTTTGAAATACAAATATGTGTAACAAAAATTTAACACATATTACAAACTATTTGAACCATTTGTGTTTTTGAAAATTTGCCTTAAACCAAAATCCGTATTTTTCAAAACTTGAATTTTTGAAATGGAAAACCGTTTTCTCCAAAACTCATGTAAATACAAAAACATGATATTTAAACAACTTTGAAGCATATTGTATATGGATAGAATCCATATACATGTAAAGAATTATATTTATATTTTTGACATGAAAACCAAGATCGGTTAAACCGAAAAACCAAAACATGAAACTTAAAACTTGTGTATGTATTGTGAACTTGAGCATATCAATACTATCTAATCTTTACAAAGATCTAAATACAATCTTAAGCTAAACAAACCGAAGTCTTCTTGTAGAACTCCTTCTCCAAGTCGACTCGATCCAAACGTGATCCACCAAGCTTGACTCCAACCGAGTGCTAGATGTGATCTTGACGCGCGAGCTCTTGAATCACCATGTGAAAGCTCCAAAACACCTTTGTTGAAGCTAATCACCTACTAATATCTTGATCAAATATCTGAAACTAAATATCACATGATTATTAGTAAACAATAACTACATGAGTTAATCATCATCAAAACTAAAGTTAAGGGCCTCTGGGCCAACAGTGCCAGCGGTCGACCGGCAGGTCGACCGTGGCCTGGATACAGAGAGCAGTAGCTCTCTGCCGGTCGACCGCTCGATCGATCGGGGCCATTTCTAGAGAACAGAGCTCTCTGGCGGTCGACCGGGTCGGTTGACCAGCCCTCCAGCCAAACAAGCTGTGTATGTTTGCGCACGTCAGTCGACCGCTCCGACCTTTGGCACGGTCGACCGGCAGAAGGCCAGAAACAGGTTTTTAGAGATTTAAAACTCGGTCTTTTTCTTTTAATAAAATCCCATAAATTCTCTAAAAATCGACAAGAATAAGTTCAGTAATATACTTTGATATACAAACCTGTTTGAATAAAAATCAAAACATGTTATAAACATTTTGAACTTATTTTGTAATATAAAAGTTTTGCCTTAAACAAAAATCTGTATTTTTCAAAATCGGTTTTTTCAAAACTTCTCCAAATACAAAAACAAGATCTTTTAAATACTTTTAAAGCTTAGTGTGTATATATATGATCCACTACACATATATGATGAAATATCTATGTTTTTGACATTAAGCTCTAAGATACGGTTTTGATAAAACACATTTATATTTTGAATCTTAAAAATCAAACCGGTATTTTTCAAAGTGAAAACTCTTTTATGAAAACACATATAATCTTGTGTGTGAGTGTATATGAACTTGAGCAATCCACTAACTGATCTATCCTTTACATGTTATCTAAAAATAAAATCTTTACACTTACAAACATGACACAAGTCTTCTTGAAAATCTTCTCTTGAAGGTCTTCTTCTCCTTCTTGACTTGGTTCAAACCTTGATCCAATGAGCTAGACTCCTCTTGAGTACTTGATGCAATCTTGATACGCGAGCTCTTAAATCAACGCGTGCTAGCTCCAAAACTTGACTTGAAATTTTTGTTGAAGCTAAATACCAACTAAGATCTTGATCAAATATCTGACACTAATTAAATATGAGATCATTAGTACTATAACTACATGAGTTAATCATCATCAAAACTAGAGTGATGGGCCTTTGGGCCAACAATCTCCCCCTTTTTGATGATGACAAAACTCATGAAGTTATATATGTATGGATTAAAGTTAAGCTTCATAGAAGCCCCCTTAACTCATGCATAACAATAAACAAATAGATATTCAATGAAGTGCATAAAACTAAACAAATATGTATGCATAAACAAGGTGAGAGAAACATGCATAAATCAAAATTTGTTTTTCCAAAAACCTTCTCTCCCTTTTTGTTTAAACTTTTAAAATCTCTCCCCATTTTGTAAAACATAAAATGCATAAACTCAATATATGCATATATATAAACTCAAAATCATTCTCCCCCTTTTTGTCAATCATCAACAAAGGGGTGAAAAATAAATCAACAATAAGGATATATATGCGATATACATTCATGAAGAGGAAGATGCTAAGTTAGCTTCCCTGCATATATGCATTACATGAAGAAGGGATGACAAAACCCTAACTCATATAAAGCATAATATACAATGCATAAGTGAAGATGTGAAGCCCCTCTACACACGTGTATCATATAAAGAAGAGATGTCAAGCTCCTCAATATAAGATACACTCAACATGAATCTATATATAGAAGAGATGTTGAGCTCCCCTTGCATATAGGCAATACGTATCAATTTTTTTTTAAATCACTTTAAAACAAATTTTGAAATCTCTTAAATCAAATTGTGAGGTACCACTTGTAAGTAAACAAAAAAAATTTTAAGATATCACAAGATTTTTGATACTTATTGAAATTGAAAATTTTTGATACCAAGTGAAATTGAAACATTTGTAAATTTTAATACCAATGAAAGTAAAGTATTTTATCTTTTGATACCAATTAAAATACATGATAAATTTTGATACCGAATAAAAGGTAAAATATTTGTGATACCAATTGAAATTGAAACCCAATTGGAAATCGAAATATATTGATACCAATTGAAGTATATTATAAATTTTAATATCAATTTAAATACCAATTGAAAATGTACCAATTGAGATACCAATTGACATCAAGATTTAAGTCAAGTTTGGTATAAACATAATTTGTACTTTAAACATATAAATATATTGTAAATCAAGTACAATTAAATCATATATATGTATGAAAATGAAAATACTAATAGAAATTGATATTATTTAAAATTTGAAGCATATATATATAGAAAACAAAATATGAGTATATAAAGAAATATCAATTGTGATACCAATTGAATGTATGATGGGAATCAAGTGTATAACTCATAATTATCCACCCTTTTCATGCACATGATAAAAGATTTTCAATAAGGCTCAAAAGGTATGGTCGCCCATCCATTCGCCCTTCGGTTGGTAGGGTTTTCAAAAATAAGAGTTTGAAAATATTTTGCAAAATTTGAAAACTTACTAATTGAAGAATAACTAACTCGTGTAAAGTAGTTTTTAAAAACTAGTTAAAGATCCTTCAAACATGAAAACAAATCATATATATCTCATGAAGCATACCAAATATACAAGAGTTGACACTCAAATCTATAAAGCTCAAAAATTCTCATGAAAACAATGTCATGAGTAAACAAATGAAGTGTGAGTGCACAAGAATCATGTAATTAGCATTTTCATGAAAATGATCAATAAGGCTCAAAAACTTCAAAACATATGAAAATTACAAAAATTTATTTTTCATTTAAAAATAAACTTTAAGATATATGTAAGATTTTATCAAAACAAAAAATATGCAAACATATCCCAAACATAAAAAGAGTCCATAATAGTATTTGCATGAAGGCAAGTGACTCAAGGGTATACATGTATATTTATTAGTTTTGAACAAAAATTACTTATACATGAATAAAAACATGCACAAGGATAAGTAAAACAAGTGTAAATGAGAAAATCATCAAAACTAGGTTATACATGTATATGTAATGAGTACAAATGAGCAATGAAGTGTAAACATATAGGAATCAAATGTTGCTTACTACTTGTACAAATATATACACAAGTATTTACCACATGAAGTACAAAATCAAGAACATGCTAAAAATATTATCTAAGTAAAAGCATGTAAACTAAAATAAGAGTTTAGAGATAGTTACCAAACTAAATGCACTATCTCTAAGTCTCCAAATATGGTGCTCTTCCCACCAAAACTACCTTGATAGCGGTGCATCGATTTTGTATGTCCATCTAACCCATGCATCCACCACCAAGGCACCAATCGTCTCACGTCACGTGAGAACCCACACCTACATTAAACACAAGAGGTGAGAATTTTGGTACCTATTTTCTTTTGGGTCCACAGGGGTTAGCATAATTCGGAACCCAAACATCCTTATTTGCAAAATTTAAAGAATTTACTCTATCATAAAAAATTTTGCCAAATGGCCTTTGCGGCCGCAATGTGTACATTTGTACACTCTAGAATGCACATGAGAATGTGTGTGATCATGATGTGCAAAGTGTGCATATGTGTGCCGTGGGTGATGTACATGAACATGTGGAGCTTGTTTCTTTTGAAACAAGATTTCCAATCTATTATGATTAAATGCACAATTGCTTAAAGTTGAGCTCAAATAATTTATTCTATTTTTAAAAATTTAATCTCATTTTTATCAATGGTTGTATGAAAAGCACGGTGAGAAAAAGAATCATCGATCTTGTTCTTTTTAGAAACATTTTTCTTTTCTTTTTCAGTACTTTTTCTTTTCAAAGAGTTATTTTTATTTAAAGCAATCTCTTTTTTTTCACCAAATTTATTTTATTTTTCAAGGAAGTATTTCTTTCACAAAGATCATTCAATTTAGAAGTCAAGGAAATATTATCCTTTTTCAACATATCATTTTCTTTCAAAATACATGTAAATTTATTTTTAAGAGAATCATTTTTTTTAGCAAAGAAATGTTGTTCTTTTCAATTTATTATTATCCTTTTTAAGTAAATCATATTTTTCAAGAAGTTGTTGACTAAAAGATTTAAGTTCATCATAAGACATGTCAATATCTTCTTCTAGCTCGGATTCTGAGTTTACCTCATGGGGGTTATCCCCTTGGATCATGTAGCACAAGTTGGATGTATCACTTCCATCATCCGAGTTACTTCCCGCATAGTATTGTTCTTGTTCGTCAAGAGAGACTATAGTGTTCCATATTATAAAAGCCGAATCAAAGTTAGAAACCCTAGATAAATATTCATCATTTAGTTTACTTTAAAGCGTGGAAGGCTTTTGCATTAGCCTCTAGATGTTTCCATTTAAACAATATGAATCTTTAATAGTGGCAAAATAAACATGAATACTTGGGGCTTTGAGGTACATTGACATCTTAGCCTTCCAAGTTTGGATGTTAAGAATATCAAAAGTGGAGGTGACATGAAATCCATGTGTGTATATAAAATTGTGATTAGCCAAAAATAAGGATCTTTAACTCTAGGTTGTTAGACCCAAATCAAGAGCACTAAGTGTTGGCCCAGAGGCCTTCCACTCTAGTTTTGATGATGTTTAACTCATATAGTTATAGTTTACTAATAATCTTGTGATATTTAGTTTCAGATATTTAACCAAGATATTAGTAGGTGATTAGCTTCAACAAAAGTATTTTAGAGCTTTCATATAGTGATTCAAGAGCTCAAGTATCAAGTTCATATCTAACACTCGGTTGGAGTCAAGCTCGTTGGATCGCGTTTGGATTGAGTCAACTTGGAGACGACGTTCTACAAGAAGGCTTCCGTTTGTTTAGTTTAGATCCATTATAAAGATTAGATAGGGTGGTATGCTCAAGTTCACAACACACACACTTGTTTTAACTTTCATGTTTATTGGTTTTGATTTTCGGTTTAATCGATCTTGGTTTTCATGAATAGATAGAATCAAAACAAGTTTACATAGTTTAATGTATATTAGATTTGATCTATATACATTTATGCTTCATCTACTTAGAAAAACTTATTTTGATACACTATTCATGTGTTTGGAGTTTTATATTTAGACAAAACCTATTTTTGAATTTAATGTCAAAAACATAGATATAATACCTTTCATGTATATTGGATTCTATCCATATACTATATGTTTCAAAGTTGTTTAAATATCATGTTTTTGTATTTACATGTGTTTTGGAAAAATCGGATTTCCATTTCAAAAATCTAAGTTTTGAAAAATACAGAATTTTGTTTAAGGCAAAATTTTCAAGTCACAAAAATGGTTCAAAATGTTTGTAACATAATTTGATTTTTATTCAAACATGTTTGTATTTCAAAGATAATACAAGAACTAATTTTTATGGAATTTATGTGATTTTATGGGATTTAATTGAAGTTAAAAATTCAAGTTTTTAAATCCTGAAATTGTCCCTGTCAGGCTCTGGCGGTCGACCGGGATGGTCGACCGGACCAGTAGTCAGTCGACCGGACCGGTTGACCGATGTGCACAAGACGTGCACAAAGGCCAAGTGATTTGGTATTTCATAAAGGGAGAGAAAATTCATATTTCACCTTTCAAGTGGTTTTGTTTACCTTTGGTATTTTACTCCCACACTTTATGATGTAAACTGATTGAAAAATGATATTGATTTTTATTAGGTATCATACGCTCCTAATAAAAATTATTTTCAATTGGTATATGTTTCACTATTTCCTATAGGTATATATTTCATTTTCAATATTGGTATCAAAAATACATTAAATTGATATTATTCTCTATTTGGTATCTCTATTGTAAAATGAGTTTAGTGTTTAACCAAAAAGATTGGTTTATGTTTTTCAAATTGGTATCAAAAGTGTGAATATTTTCAATTGGTACTAATTTTTACAATTGGTATCAAGATTACCTATATGTTTACATCTTTCAATTGATATCAAAATCTTTTAGTTGATTTCTTCAAAATATTTTATTTACTTTCAATTGGTATAATATATGCATGTTTATTTAAATTTATATTAAAAATATTTGTTTTATGTACTTTTAATTGGTATGTTTTATTTATTTTCAATTGATATCATGATGCACTAAATTGATATATTTTTTTTCAATTGGTATCATAATGTTTTGATTTGATTTCACCCCTTGTTTATTTTTTTGTTTCAGACAAAAAGGGAGAGAACATTGGTTTATTGTCTACTTTAACCCTTTGTTGATGATTGACAAAAAGGGGGAGAAGTATTTGAGTATATATGCATGTTTATTTATAAGTTTATATTAAAGTTTGTTTCATATTGGTATCAAGACAGTTTGTTTTATGTTTTGTTGATATTGGTATCAAGAGCATGGATATTAGCATTAAAAACGTATTTTGTTGTTTTATTTTATTGGTATCAAGAACTTTTATTAAAATTTTTATTGTTGATATCAAGAGCTTTTATTGATTATCTTTCAATTGGTATCAAGAGCTTTTATTGCTTTTATTGATAAGCTTTAAATTGAAATTTTTATTGGTATCAAGAGTAATTATTTAAAGAACATATTTATTTTAAGTTTATATTTTCAATTGGTATTTAAAAACATGTTTATTTCAAAAAAGGAAAAAGTAATTTATTTTAAAAATTTGGCATCAAAAGCATATTTATTTCATTGTTTTATGCATGTTTATACATATTCATAATTAACATTCATTGCATGTCTTATTGTTTATTTCTTTGCATGAGTTAAGTGGGAGCTTCTTTGAAGCTTTACTTTAATCCATGCATATATAACTCTATGAGTTTTGTCATCATCAAAAGGGGGAGATTGTTGGCCCAGAGGCCTTCCACTCTAGTTTTGATGATGATTAACTCATGTAGTTATAGTTTACTAATAATCTTGTGATATTTAGTTTCAGATATTTAACCAAGATATTAGTAGGTGACTAGCTTCAACAAAGGTGTTTTGGAGCTTTCACATGGTGATTCAAGAGCTCGAGCGTCAAGTTCATATCTAGCGCTCAGTTGGAGTCAAGCTCGTTGGATCGCGTTTGGATCGAGTCAACTTGGAGACGGCGTTCTACAAGAAGGCTTCGGTTTGTTTAGTTTAAGATTTAGTTTAGATCCATTGTAAAGATTAGATAGTGTGGTATGCTCAAGTTCACAACACACACACTTGTTTTAAGTTTCATGTTTATTGGTTTTGGTTTTCGGTTTAACCGATCTTGGTTTTCATGAACAGATAGAATCAAAACAAGTTTACATGGTTTAATGTATATTAGATTTGATCTATATACATCTATGCTTCATCTACTTAGAAAAACTTATTTTTGATACATTATTCATGTGTTTGGAGTTTTGTATTTAGACAAAACCTATTTTTGGATTTAATGTCAAAAACATTGATATAAAATACCTTTCATGTGTATTTGATTCTATCCATATACTATATGCTTCAAAGTTGTTTAAATATCATGTTTTTGTATTTACATGTGTTTTGGAAGAATCGGATTTCCATTTCAAAAATCTAAGTTTTAAAAAATACAGAATTTGGTTTAAGGCAAATTTTCCAAGTCATAAAAATGGTTCGAAATGTTTGTAACATGATTTGATTTTTACTCAAACATGTTTGTTTTTCAAAGATAATACAAGAACTAATTTTTGTGAAATTTATGTGATTTTATGAGATTTAATTGAAGTTAAAAACCCATGTTTTAAATCCTGAAATTGTCCCTGCCAGGCTCTGGCGGTCGACCGGGACGGTCAACCGACGTGCACAAAGGCCAAGTGATTTGGCCGGTCGACTGAGTGGTCGACCGACTGAAGTGAGCCCACTCTCGGGTGCGGCCGGTCGACCGGGCGGTCGGTCGACCGCCAGAGAGCAATTGCTCTCTGAATCTGGCACGATCGACCGGGCGGTCGACCGGAGGGCTCAACGGTCACATTTTTGACTGTTGGCCGGTCGATCGACTGGTCGACGGGGGCATTCTGACCCTTTTCAGCTGCCAACGGGCAGATTTTCAAAGAGGTTATAAATACCCCATTTGAAATTAGTTTTTGATAAGAATTTTGAGAGCTAAAATTTCTATATTCTAAAGTGTTTTAATACAAGTTTTCAAAAGAGTTTTAGAGCCAAAAGATTTGATCTTTATTTGTTTTTAAAGAGTTGGAAAAATCAAAGAAAAAGAGAAGTCTTTGGGATTTATTTTTGTTCTTCATTTCAATCATATCTTAGAAGTTTCCCCAAGTATTTTCTTTGTATTTTTGATTTTCAAACTCTTTGTTTTCTCACACTTGAGCTCATCTACTATCCTATCTATTAGGATCTTTGTTTTGTGGGAAAAGAAATTGGTTTGTGGTCTTTGTGATCACCAAGTTGTAAACCTTTCATTGATTGTGATATCCCTCTAGTGAGAGGTGATTGAGTTGATATCCCTCACTTGTGTTTAACCTCGAAAGCTTCATATAGCACCTCAACTCTTATTCAGAGGAATCAAGAGGAGTTAGTCTAGAGTCCTACACCGGGAATTCGGCTACACTCGTTGGTTACACTAAGTGTGTTGCATTAAGTTTTAATTTTCGCATTATTGTTCATAGATTAGCCGTACACCTATTCACCCCTCTTAGGTGTACTTTCAATTGGTATTAGAGCCTACGCTCTTGATATTTGGTTTAATCACCTAGGAGTGTGATCTTGGTTATGCTAATCTACATATGCATTTGTATTTGCACACTTATACTGTTTGCACTCATGGATTACTTGACACCTCCCATGTTTGATGTTTCCAACATTGACATGTGAAAATTTAGGATGAGTATGTACCTAAAAACCCTAGATTTGCATGTTTTCCTTGCCGCTACCAAAAATCCTATCTTGATAATAGCAAGCATATAGAGGTCAATGCACAAGCCCTTGAGGCACTTAGAAGCATGCTCAATAAAGAATATCTTTCTATGGTTTCTAACTGTGATTCCGCCTTGCAATGTGGAACACGTTGACCTCCTCCAAGCTTCAATTGCCAATGTAAATGGTGAAGGGATCTAGTGAGGATGAATCCGAACAATGATGCTACATGATCCAAGGGAATGACTCCCTTGAGGTATATTTGGAATCCCAACTAGATGATTGTGCTAGTTCTTCTAGTAATGATTATATTGATGCCAATGCTTTGAATGAAGAACTTTCCATTGTTTGTGAAAAATTGCTTGAAAATATAATCTTTTGAAAAAGAAGAGTTTTGGACTTAACAAAGAAAACTAGATTTGGTTTTGCAAGAGAAAGTGGAGATTTCTAATGAAAGGGATTCATTGAAATCCAAACTTGACCTTGCTCTAAAAGAAAATGAAACTTTGAAAAATAAAAATGATTGTGAAAATGTTTTGAAGAACAATGAAATTTTAACTTCAAAACTTGATTTTGTTGTAAAAGAAAATGTTTCTTTGAAAAATAAAATTGATTTGATTTCAAAAGATTTAGAAGTTTGCTTAAATGAAAATAAATCTTTGAAAAATAATTTAGATACACATGTTTGCCATGCTAGTGTAGCTTCACTTTCTAGCATACCTATTGCATGCGCCTCTTCTATAATTGAAAATGATATATCTATGCTTAAGAAGAGTGTTGATTGTTTGGGCTCCACTTTGAGCCATTGTGCCATTAATCACTCTCGGTTGGAATCTATGTTTCGCAAGAAACAAGTTCCTCCTATGCATGCACACAAACCACGGCATACACATGCTCTTCACGTTCACACCCATCACACAATATATGCTCATGTGTACACATGTACACATTGTGGACGTAAGGGCCACCTTACTAAATTTTGTTATGATAGGATACATGATTACAATTTAGCACATAAATTTGTTTGGGTTAGGAAAGGAGCTAACCCCCATGGACCCAAAAGGGTATGAGTACCAAAGACTACTCCTATTTTACTTGATGTAGGTGTGGGCTCTCACATGACGTGAGAGTGATGACGCCTTGAGTTGGATGCGTTCCGAGCTTAAAGAGGACTATTTGGATGCATCACTTTCAAGGGAAGTTTGGTGGGAGGATCACCTTGGTTTGGAGATATGGAGATGTGCCCTATCAGTTTTGGTAACATCTCTTACTCCTCATTATGTTTACATGCTTTTCATATTATTGATTTTTAGCATATTTTGATGTTTCATGATTAGTATGTTAAATGTCATGATTATTAGACTTGTGATATGCATGATTAGTATTTCAGATCACCCATGCTTTAGATGGACTTATACCTTTGTGTTCTCACATTTGTTTTAACTATTGTGTATATCATATATCTAATGTATGTGCATTTACCATAATGATCATATAAGTTTTGTTTTATTTTCTATGCTTCATATTTTGACTACATGTTTAGATAGTTTTCATTAAAACTTGAATATATATTTGTACAACTAGTGAGCCACAAATAGATTATTGTATGTTTGTACTTGAATGCTCATTTGTACCCATTAGATGTACTAGTATAGTCTAGTTTTGATGATTCCTACATTGTGACTTGTATTCTATATTTTTGACATGTTTTTCATGTTTATATTTAAACCATGTATATGTCTATTTTGTCTAAACTAATAGTTATACATATACATCCTTGAGCCACTTGCCTTCATGCATATACTTTTGTGGACTCGTTCATGTTTGGATATGTATGTATACTCTAGTTTGTACAAACATACATATGCCTTGAAGATTAAATTATTTTGATGAAAATTAGATTTTCTTGTTTTATTCATGTTTTAAGGAATTTCATATTGAGCTTGATTGCCTATTTTCATGATGATGTGGTTCACATAACTCTTATACACTCACTTTACTTAAAGTTTTCTCATGATTTTGTTTTCATGAGTATGATTAGTGCCTTATAGATTTTGAGTGTTGATGATCATGTGATTTACATGTTTTCATGAAATATATTTTTGTTTTATTCCTTACTTGAAGGATTTCGTACTAGATTACAAATTTTTCATATTACTAGTTCGTATTCTTTATATGGTAGAGTTTTCAAACGTGTTATATTATTCTCAAACTTAATTTTGAAAACCCCTACCTTTTCAAGGGCGGCTGGTTGGGCGACCATGCCTCGTATGCTCATATTGAAAATCTATCTAAAACATGTGCATGAAATGGGTGGTAGGAAGTATGAGTTATACACTTGATCTTATTTTATTTTCAATTGATATCATTGTATCTTTTCAATTGTTATTACTATTGACATTCTTTTTGTATACTCATATATGTTCTTATATATATAAGTTTGAACTTCAAATAGTATCAATTTCGATTGGTATTCAATTTTTTCTATACATATATGTGTATTTTATTTGTGCTTACTATATCTCTATATCTTTGAGCACAAATTTTGGTTATGCTAAGCTTGATTTCTTAAATGACTATTATACTTTAATTGATTTTTTTTAAATTGGTACCTTATACAAGCTTAGGTATCATTTTGTTTGGTATTTCATAAAGGGGAGAAAATTCATATTTCACATTTCAATTGGTTTTGTTTACCTTTGGTATTTTACTCCCACACTTTATGATGATAACTGATTGAAAAATAATATTGATTTTTATTTGGTATCATACGCTCATAATAAAAATTATTTTCAATTAGTATATGTTTCACTATTTTCTATTGGTATATGTTTCATTTTCAATATTAGTATAAAAAACACATTAAATTGATATTATTCTCTATTTGGTATCTCTATTGTAAAATGAGTTTAGTGTTTAACCAAAAAGATTGGTTTATATTTTTCAAATTGGTATCAAAAGTGTGAAATATTTTCAATTGGTACTAATTTTTACAATTGGTATCAAGATTACCTATATGTTTACATCTTTCAATTGATATCAAAATCTTTTGGTTGATTTCTCCAAAATATTTTGTTTACTTTCAATTGGTATAATATATGCATGTTTATTTAAATTTATATTAAAAACATTTGTTTTATGTACTTTCAATTGGTATGTTTTATTTATTTTCAATTGATATCATGATGCACTAAATTAATATATATTTTTTCAGTTGGTACATAATGTTTTGATTTGATTTCACCCCTTATTGATTTTTTTTGTTTCGGACAAAAAGGGAGAGAACATTGGTTTATTATCTACTTTAACCCCTTTGTTGATGATTGACAAAAAGGGGAGAAGTATTTGAGTATATATGCATGTTTATTTATAAGTTTATATTAAAGTTTGTTTCATATTGATATCAAGACAGTTTGTTTTATGTTTTGTTGATATTGGTATCAATAGCATGGATATTAGTATCAAGAACGTATTTTGTTGTCTTATTTTATTGGTATTAATAACTTTTATTAAAATTTTTATTGTTGGTATCAAGAGCTTTTATTGATTATCTTTCAATTGGCATCAAGAGCTTTTATTGCTTTTATTGATAAGCTTTCAATTGAAAATTTTATTGGTATCAAGAGTAATTATTTAAAGAACATGTTTATTTAAGTTTATATTTTCAATTGATATTTAAGAACATGTTTATTTCAAAAAAAGGGAAAAGTAATTTATTTTAAAAATTAGTATCAAAAGCATATTATTTCATTATTTTATGCATGTTTATGCATATTCATAATTAACATTCATTGCATATCTCATTGTTTATTGCTTTGCATGAGTTAAGGGGGAGCTTCTTTGAAGCTTAACTTTAATCCATGCATATATAACTCCATGAGTTTTGTCATCATCAAAAAGGGGGAGATTGTTAGCCCAGAGGCCTTCCACTCTAGTTTTGATGATGATTAACTCATGTAGTTATAGTTTACTAATAATCTTGTGATATTTAGTTTCAGATATTTAACCAAGATATTAGTAGGTGATTAACTTCAACAAAGGTGTTTTGGAGCTTTCACATGCTGATTCAAGAGCTCGATCGTCAAGTTCATATCGAGCGCTCGGTTAGAGTCAAGCTCGTTGGATCGCGTTTGGATCGAGTCAACTTAGAGACGGCGTTCTACAAGAAGGCTTCGGTTTGTTTAGTTTAAGATTTAGTTTAGATCCATTGTAAAGATAAGATAGTGTGGTATGCTCAAGTTCACAACACACACACTTGTTTAAGTTTCATGTTTATTGGTTTTGGTTTTCGGTTTAACCGATCTTGGTTTTCATGAACAGATAGAATCAAAATAAGTTTACATGGTTTAATGTATATTAGATTTGATCTATATATATATCTATACTTCATCTGCTTAGAAAAACTTATTTTGATACATTATTCATGTGTTTGGAGTTTTGTATTTAGACAAAACCTATTTTTGGTTTTAATGTCAAAAACATAGATATAATACCTTTCATGTATATTGGATTCTATCCATATACTATATGCTTCAAAGTTGTTTAAATATCATATTTTTGTATTTACATGTGTTTTGGAAGAATCGGATTTCCATTTCAAAAATCTAAGTTTTGAAAAATACAGAATTTGGTTTAAGGCAAAATTTTCAAGTCATAAAAATGGTTCAAAATGTTTGTAACATGATTTGATTTTTACTCAAACATGTTTGTATTTCAAAGATAATACAAGAACTGATTTTTGTGGAATTTTTGTGATTTTATGGGATTTAATTGAACTTAAAAACCCATGTTTTTAAATCCTTAAATTGTCCCTGCCAGGCTCTGGCGGTCGACCGATGTGCACAAGACGTGCACAAAGGCCAAGTGGTTTGGCCGATCGACCGAGCGGTCGACCGAGTGAAGCGAGCCCACTCTCGGGTGCGGCCGGTCTACCGTTCACTTTGGCCCGGTCGACCGGGCGGTCTACGGCCAGAGAGCAATTGCTCTCTGGATCTGGCACGATCGACCGGGCGGTCGACCTGAGGGCTCAACGGTCATATTTTTGACCGTTGGCCGGTCGACCGGAAGGGCATTCTGGCTCTTTTCAGCTGCCAACGGGCAGATTTTCAAAGGGGCTATAAATACCCCATTTGAAGTTGGTTTTTTATAAGAATTTGAGAGCTAAAAATTCTATCTTCTAAAGTGTTTTAATACAAGTTTTCAAAAGAGTTTTAGAGCCAAAAGATTTGATCTTTATTTGTTTTTAAAGAGTTGGAAAAATCAAAGAAAAAGAGAAGCCTTTGGGATTTATTTTTGTTCTTCATTTCAATCATATCCTAGAAGTTTTCCCAAGTATTTTCTTTATGTTTTTGATTTCCAAACTCCTTGTTTTCTCACACTTGAGCTTATCTTCTATCCTCTCTATTAGGATCTTTGTTTTGTGGGAAAGAAATTGGTTTGTGGTCTTTGTGATCACCAAGTTGTAAACCTTACATATATTGTGATATCCCTCTAGTGAGAGGTGATTGAGTTGATATCCCTCAAGTGTGAGGTGATAGTGGAAGTGGTATTTGGCTCCCTCTAGTGAGAGGTGGAGATTGTGTTGGAATCTCTCAAGTGTGAGGTGATTGTGTTTGAGTGGCTTTGTGCCTTGCCTCTAAGTGAGAGGTTGTATTAGTTGAGTGTACTCCCGGTTGTATTTGCACCAAATCCTCAGTGGAGGTTCCCTGTGTGGGAAGTCCTGTGTGGACGAGTTAGTGGAAATCCTTCTGTGTGAAGGCGGGGATGTAGAGCTATATGCTCGAACCTCGAAACATATCTTGGTGTTTGCGATTAATCCACTTTCTCTAACTCTCTCTCTTATATTGTGCCTTGCATTGATTCATATTGTCATATCACTCTTATATGCTTGGTTGTATTTGTTTGTGTGCCTCACTAGTGTTTAACCATGAGAGCTTCATATAGCACCTCAACTCTTATTCAGAGGAATCCAGAGGAGTTAGTTTAGAGCCCTTCACCGGGAATTCGGCTACACTCATTGGTTACACTAAGTGTGTTGCATTAAGTTTTAATTTCCGTATTATTGTTCATAGATTAGCCATACACCTATTCACCCCTTCTAGGTGTACATTCACTAAGCTCTGATACCAATTGAAATCACGTAAAGAGGGGTGAATAGGTGATTAGCTAATCTAATGGTGAATTAATGCGGAATTAAAACTATTTATGCAAACTAAAAATTTTTAAGCTAAACACACCAAGTATAACACAAGAGTGCAGCCGAATTCCCGGTGAAGGGCTCTAGACTATCTCCTCAAGATTCCTCTAGATAAGAGTTGAGGTCCCGCTATGGCTCTCTTGGTTGAATACAGGTGTGAGCAAACAATCCCAAGCATATACCAATTTGAGCACAAGTATATATCAAGCATATAAAGATATAAGCAATGTAAGCGAGTAAGATATAAACACAAGTGAGAGATAGAGAGCAATCACAACCATGGGAGATTTGTTTTGAAGTTCGAGCACCCTTGCTCTACGTCCCCGCCTTCAGCACTATGAAGGATTTTCACTATAAGCCGATCCCACCGGATCACTCGGTGCCGCAACACCTACAACGAGTTCACACTAGAACTCCTTGGACTCACTAGTCCCTCTCTTGTTCCCGCAAGAACTACACACCGCATGCACACTAGCTTGCCGAGGTCGCACCTCTACACCGAGCTCTCACTAGAACTCGAAACAACGTGAACCCGCAAGTCCGCCTCCTCAATTACAAAGTAGAATACTTTGCTGATCACAACACTTTGATCACCTAAAACAACTCTCACAACAACTCTCCTATAGGATGGATTTAGCAATGGAAAGCTCAAGTATGTGTGAAAAAACTAGGATTGATTGTGATGAAAAACTCAAGAAACTCTTTTTAAAAATACTCTTGATAAACTCACCTTTTGATATGAAAATATTGGCTCTTAAACAAGTGGAGATAAACACTAAAAGATGTATGAAAAACTAGCTTGAAAACCCACTTCAAATCTTGTAGAAAACAGTTCAAGAGAAGCCCCTTTTATACGCTTCAAAAATGTGGCTGTTAGAGGCCAACTCAGCAGCCTGGTCTGCTGTCGGTCGATCGCCCGGTCGACCGGCCAACGGTCAGATTTCTGACCGTTGGGCCAGCGGTCGACCGGCCAGTCGACCGTGGCCTGGATACAGAGAGCAGTAGCTCTCTGCCGGTCGAGCGCCCGATCGACCGGGGTCATTTTCAGAGAGCAGAGCTCTCTGGCGGTTGACCGGCCCTCCAGCCAAGCAAGCCGTGCACGTTTGTGCACGTCGGTCGGTCGCCCGGTCGACCAACCTCTGGCACGGTCGACCGACAGAAGGCCAGAAATAGGTTTTTAGGGATTTAAAACTCGGTCTTTTTCTTTCAATAAAATCCCATAAATTCTCTAATAATCTACAAATATACTTTGATATACAAACATGTTTGAGTAAAAATCAAAACATATTACAAATATTTTGAACTATTTTTGTAATATAGAAGTTTTGCCTTAAAAAAAAATCTGTATTTTCTAAAATCATTTTTTTCAAAACTTCTCCACATACAACAAAAGATATTTTAAACACTTTTAAAGCTTAGTGTGTATGGATATGATCCACTACACATATATGATGAAATATCTATGTTTTTGACACTAAGCTCTAAAATAAGGTTTTGATAAAATACATGTATATTTTGAATCTTAAAAACTAAACCGGTATTTTTCAAAGTGAAAACTCTTTTATGAAAACACATATAAATCTTGTGTGTGAGTGTATATGAACTTGAGCAATCCACCAACTAATCTATCTTTTACATTTTATCTAAAAATAAAATCTTTACACTTACAAACATGACACAAGTCTTCTTGGAAATCTTCTCTTGAAAGTTTTCTTCTCCTTCTTGACTTGATCCAAACCTTGATCTAATGAGTTAGACTCTCTTGAGTACTTGATGCAATCTTGATGCGCGAGCTCTTGAATCAACACGTGCTAGCTCCAAAACTTGACTTGAAATCCTTTGTTGAAGCTAAATACCAACTAAAGATCTTGATCAAATATCTGATACTAATTAAACACAAGATTATTAGTACTATAACTACATGAGTTAATCATCATCAAAACTAGAGTGATGGGCCTTTGGGCCAACAATATACGCTAAGCAACAGTACAAGTAAGAATTGTTGGCCCAAAGGCCTATCGCCCTAGTTTTGATGATGATCAACTCATGAAGTTATATTTACTAATGATCTTGTGCTAATTAGTGACAGATTTCATGATCAAGATCTTAGTAGGTGCAAAGCTCAACAAAGGTTAAAAGATCAAGATTTGGAGCTTGCATGTTGTGATCCAAGGAGCTTTGGATCAAGCTTGGACCAAGTCAAGATGATGTGAAGCTTCAAGTGAAGACTTCAAGGAGTTGAAGACTTGTGTCTAGGTATAGAATTTGTATTTTTGTTTTAGTAAAAATGTAAAGGATAGAATAGTGGTGGATTGCTCAAGTTATATCACACACACACACTCTTGATAGAACTCTTGATTAATTGATTTCATAAAAGATTTTGTTTTTAGAAAAGAACTTTTATTTTAGAAAAAGATTTTTCTTTGAGACAAAATATTTGTTGGTTTTGGTATTTCTATCATGTATATTCTTTAACCAAAAACAAGTTGTATACTAGATTTCAAAAACATAGATATTTCATATTGATTGTGGAGTGGATCATATCCATACACACTATGCTTTTAAATGGACTCAAATATCTTGTTTTTGTATTTGATAAAGGTTTGGAAAAACATTTCATGGAAAATTAGGTTTTTATCAAAAGAATTTTTACCAAGTATTTTACCTTGTTAGTAGTATGACACATGCTCATACTCTATGATTTTTCAAGACCAAACATTTTATCCAAGACCCAAAACCTAAATCCAAATTGTCCAGGTCCTGGAAGTTCTGATTTTTCAGAATTTCTCAGTGACCGGTCGACCGGCAGTCGACCGGCACTCGACCGACATGCACAGTTTTGTGCATGTGCGTATCAGTCGACCGGGACTCGACCGGGACTCGACCGACCCAAACCTGTTGCTCTCTGGAAATTGCCAGTCGACCGGATCGGTCGACCGACAGTTCTTTCCAGAAGAGCGGTCGACTCACCAGTCGACCGGTGGCTGCAACGGTCAGAAAAATGACCGTTGGCCGGTCGACCGGCGGTCGACCGCCAGCTCTGACAGAACCCCAACGGATCTATTTTCTGTCAGCCCTATAAAAGGGGTCTTGTCACTTGTTTAGGTAGAATTTTTTGGAGACCTTTGAGCTAGTTTTTCCAACTGATTTCAGAAGTTCTCTCCACATATTTGAGTGCAAATATTTCCCATCTTAAAGGGAGTTTTTATCAAGAGAGTGTTAAGTGATTCTTTGAGTTTTTCACCATAGTCTTTCCTTGCTTTTCTCACACCACACTTGAGCTTTCCATTGCTAGATATTCCTATAGGTGTGTTGTAGTGAGAGTGCTCTTTAGGTGATCAAGTGTTGTGATCATCAAAGAGATCTTTTCTTTGTATTTGAGGAAACGGGCAAGTGTGCTCGTTGTTGGTGGTTGGAGTTCGGTTGTGAACTTTTGGTGGTAGAGGTACGGCCTCGGCGAGTCGGTGGACTTGCGTGTGTACGGGACTTGGGAGTCCGAGGGTTTGTAGGTGTACGGCACCGAGGAGAGATCCGGTGGGATCTTACATAGTGGAAATCCTTCGTGTGTCGAAGGCGGGGATGTAGAGCAAGTGTGCTCGAACCTCGAAACAAACCCTTTGTGTTTGCGATTGCTTACTCTTCCCTCTCTCTCTCTTTGTCTCTATTTTATATCTTGCATTCAATTTATTGTGTTCATCCTATATATGCATGATATATTCCCTTGTGCTCATAATTGATATATATACTTGCTTGGGATTGTTGTTAACACTAGTATTCAACCAAGAGAGCCAACGCGGCACCTCAACCCATTCAAGGGGAATCTAGAGGAGCTTGTCCAGAGCCTCGCAAGGGGAATTCGGCAACACTCTTGAGTTATACATAAGTGTTTAATTAAAAGAAATTTTAATTTGGTCTACTTAGTTTTAATTCCGCATTATTTGTTCATAAGTGACCATTAGATTAGCCATCACCTATTCACCCCCCCTCTAGGTGATCTTACAATTGGTATCAGAGCTAGTGCTCTTGATAAGGGTCTAACAACCTAAGAGTTAAAGATCCTACATTTGGGCTAATCACAATATTTGTTGTACACACACACCTCACCATGGACTTTATGTCACCACCCACCTTTGACATCCTTAACATCCAAACTTGGAAGGTTAAGATGTCCTTGTTCCTCAAAGCCCTAGGATTTAGTGTCTATCTTGCTACTACTAATAATGATTATTGTTCAAATAGCAAGTACATTGAGGCTAATGCAAAAGCCCTTCATGCTCTTAAATGTACCCTAAATGATGATTATTTATCTAGGGTTTCTAACATTGAATCGGCTTTTGTAGCTTGGAACACCCTCATCTTCCTTGGCGAAAATGAACAATACTATGCGGGGAGTGATTCGGATGTTGGAAGCGACACCTCCAACAAGTGCTACATGGTCCAAGGGGATGACCCCCTTGAGGTAAATACCGAATCCGATGATGAGGATGCTAGTATGTCATATGATGAGCTAAATTCTTTATGCCAATTATTGCTTGAAAGATATGACATAATTAAGAAAGAAAATAAAATTTTGAAAAAGGACATTGCTTGCATGCATAATGAACATGATTCATGTAGAGATAACATTGCATGCTTAGAAAAGAATAATAAAGATTTGAAAAAGAACATTGATTGCATGCATGTAGAAAATGATTCTTTTAGAAATAAACTTGCATGCTTAGAAAAAGAAAATAAAGATTTGAAAAATGAGAATGTTTCCTTATTTTCAAAATTGAATGATCTTTGTGAAGGGAACACTATTTTGAAGGATAATATTGCTATGGTTGAAAAACAAAAAGAAGATATTTTGCAAGAAATATTACTTTGAAAAGAAAATTTGTTGAAAAAGAAAAAGATTTTGTTGCTAAGAAGAAAAAGAAAAATGATTCTTCATCTCATCATGCCTTTCATGCTACCACTAATGAGATAAGAACTTGAAAAATAAAATGAATAATTTGAGTTCAACTTTGAACTCTTGTGCATTTAATCATTCTAAGTTGGAATCTTTGTTTCAAAAGAAACAAGTTCCCCATGCTCATGCACATCATCATACTCATCATGCTCATGCTTATGGTGCACATCACGATCACAATCACATTCATAAGCATCATACTAAGGTGTATATTTGTACACATTGCGGTCGCAAAGGCCATCTAGCAAGATATTGTTTTGATAAGAAACCATATTTATATTTTGCTAAGTATAATAAATTTTGGGTTCCTTACAACAATGCTAACCCCAAAGGACCCAAGAAAATATGGGTACCAAAACCCCCACCTTTTGATTTTGATGTAGGTGAGGGCTCTCACAAAACGTGAGAGGATTGGTGCCTTGGTAGCGAATGCAATGGATATGATGGACACTCTTGTAGATGCATTGCTATCAAGGAATTTTGGTGGGTCAACCACCATGCTAGGAGCTTTGGAGTTGGTAACAAATTCTAAACTCCTATTTTATTTATGTACATACTTTTATGTTCATGCTATTTTCTTATGTCATATTCATAGCATGTTCATGATTTTGTTTTAAGATTTTGTGTGCTTCATGTGGTATTTACATGCTTGGATGTAGAATTTGTCAAACTTGCATTTATACATGTACACATAGTGAATTACAATTGACTCTTAAATAATTGAACTTCATTCTCACTTGTATCCACTTTATGCATATGTATAATCTAGTGTTGATGATTCTCTTTTATACATGTTTTGCCAAATTTTTTTTGTGTGATTTACTTCATGTATATGCATGCTTAATTCAAATCTAATAAATATACATGTATACCCGTGAGTCTCTTGCCTTCATGCAAACATTTAATAGACTCTTTTATTTTGGGATATGTATGCATATTGTTAGATTTGTATAATTCATACATATACCATGTAAATTTTTTTTTTTGATTTGTTTTGATACAAATGATTTTTGTGTGTTGTTAAATAAAAATTTTAGTCATGATTTGATTTGGGCTTCAATGACTATTTTCATGTAGACACTATTTACATAACCTTTGAACACTCTATCTTTAAGAAAATATATAATTTGGAGTTTTATGGAATATGAGTGCTTGAACTTTTATGTATTTAGTAGTATTCATGAAATACATATGATCTTATATTTTTTAAGGAACTTTAACTAGTTTGTCAAAAATCCATTTAAACTAGTTATCTATTCTTCAAGTATTGCACATGATTCTATTTTTATGGATAAATTCTTTTGTGATTTCAAAATTTTTGATGCTACATTGTATTGAATATTAGTTTAGATGTTAGTATTTGTCAACACTTGGATTTATACTTGTACACCTTATGGACCACAAATAAATCTATATATGATTGGGTTGAATGCTTATTTGTGCCTATTAGATGTACTAGTATAGCCTTGTGTTGATGATCATTACATTCTTAAACTTGTATTCCCATTTGGATTTATGTTTTGATCATGTGATTTCATTTCATGTATAAGTTTCTTTTGCCAAAACATTAAAATATACATGGATAACCCTTGAGTCATTTGCTTTTCATGCAAATCTATTTATGAGGACTCAATTGTATTTTGGGGATATGTATGTATACTTAATGTCTTGTCAAAACATACATATGCTATGAAATATAATTTTGATGATTTTCATATATTAAAATTTGTAATGATTTTCGTATTTTCAAATTTATGATTTGAAGGAATATTGAGTTTCATTGTCATTTCATGATGTCATGTTTCACATAACATTAGTACACTCACTTCTTTTGAAAATTATATGGACTTTATGGATTAGAGTGTTTTAGTGCCTTGTGATTTATGCATATTCCATGAAAATATTTTTGTTGTATTCCTTGGTGGAAGGATTCCTTACTAGTTGTTAAAACACTTTCATTTAACTAGTTTGAATTCTTCATATGGTAGATTACATGATGTATACACTTATGCTTACTTTTCAATTGGTATCATTGGATATGTTCAATTGTATCAATATGACTTCATGTTGTGTATATTCATATTTTGATTGTATGAATGCTTTCAAATTTTAATTATATCTATTCATACATATATGTGATCTATTTGTGCTTATTTTACAAGTGGTATTTCCTTTAAAGCACAAAGATTGTTGATGCTAAGCTAATTAGATTTCAAATTGGTATTTCATAATAAGCTTATGCATTGTGTTTTGAAATTAGTATCAAAAATTCAAAATTTGATTATTTTACAATTGATATATCAAAATTTGTTGTTACTAAGAAAAAGTTAAAATTTTGTTTTGATAAAGAAAAATTCAAAATTTTTTGATTTGTATTGTCTATATGCAAGGAGAGCTTAACATCTCTTCTACATATAGATTCATGTTGAGTATATTATAAATTGAGGAGATTGACAACTCTTCTTTATATGATATACGTGTGTAGGGGGAGCTTCACATCTCCTCTTATGCATGACATATTATACGTTATGTGAATTAGGGCTTGTCATCCCTCTTTCATGTAATGTATATGTGTCGGGAAGCTAACTTAACGTCTTCCTCTTCATGAATTTATATCGCATATAAATTTTATTGATTAATTTGTATTTACCCTCCTTGATTTCCTTAAAGGGGAGAAAAATTTGTTTGATGTATTCTTCTTTGAACCCTTTGTTGATGATTGACAAAAAGGGGGAGAAGAATTTTGTAATTTTATATGCATGATTTCATGATTTCCTTACTTAAGGGGAGAAGTATTTGGTTCCTTTCTTAAGGGGGAGTAAGATTTGTATTTATGCATATATATGTTGTCTTGCAATTAGGTTTATATGATTGCATCTCCTACATTGCATACATGTCATGTGCTTTTATTGCCATATCTTTTATTTATTTGGTATGCATGAGTTAAGGGGGAGCTTCTTTGAAGCTTTACTTTAATCCATGCATATATATTTCATGAGTTTTGTCATCATCAAAAAGGGGGAGATTGTTGGCCCAAAGGCCTATCGCCCTAGTTTTGATGATGATCAACTCATGAAGTTATATTTACTAATGATCTTGTGCTAATTAGTGACAGATTTCATGATCAAGATCTTAGTAGGTGCAAAGCTCAACAAAGGTTAAAAGATCAAGATTTGGAGCTTGCATGTTGTGATCCAAGGAGCTTTGGATCAAGCTTGGACCAAGTCAAGATGATGTGAAGCTTCAAGTGAAGACTTCAAGGAGTTGAAGACTTGTGTCTAGGTATAGAATTTGTATTTTTGTTTTAGTAAAAATGTAAAGGATAGAATAGTGGTGGATTGCTCAAGTTATATCACACACACACACTCTTGATAGAACTCTTGATTTAATTGATTTCATAAAAGATTTTGTTTTTAGAAAAGAACTTTTATTTTAGAAAAAGATTTTTCTTGAGACAAAAATATTTGTTGGTTTTTGGTATTTCTATCATGTATATTCTTTAACCAAAACCAAGTTGTATACTAGATTTCAAAAACATAGATATTTCATATTGATTGTGGAGTGGATCATATCCATACACACTATGCTTTTAAATGGACTCAAATATCTTGTTTTTGTATTTGATAAAGGTTTGGAAAAACATTTCATGGAAAATTAGGTTTTTATCAAAAGAATTTTTACCAAGTATTTTACCTTGTTAGTAGTATGACACATGCTCATACTCTATGATTTTTCAAGACCAAAACATTTTATCCAAGACCCAAAACCTAAATCCAATTGTCCAGGTCCTGGAAGTTCTGATTTTTCAGAATTTCTCAGTGACCGGTCGACCGGCAGTCGACCGGCACTCGACCGACATGCACAGTTTTGTGCATGTGCGTATCAGTCGACCGGGACTCGACCGACCCAAACCTGTTGCTCTCTGGAAATTGCCAGTCGACCGGATCGGTCGACCGACAGTTCTTTCCAGAAGAGCGGTCGACTCACCAGTCGACCGGTGGCTGCAACGGTCAGAAAAATGACCGTTGGCGGTCGACCGGCGGTCGACCGCCAGCTCTGACAGAACCCCAACGGATCTATTTTCTGTCAGCCCTATAAAAGGGGTCTTGTCACTTGTTTTAGGTAGAATTTTTGGAGACCTTTGAGCTAGTTTTTCCAACTGATTTCAGAAGTTCTCTCCACATATTTGAGTGCAAATATTCCCATCTAAAGGGAGTTTTTATCAAGAGAGTGTTAAGTGATTCTTTGAGTTTTTCACCATAGTCTTTCCTTGCTTTTCTCACACCACACTTGAGCTTTCCATTGCTAGATATTCCTATAGGTGTGTTGTAGTGAGAGTGCTCTTTAGGTGATCAAGTGTTGTGATCATCAAAGAGATCTTTTCTTTGTATTTGAGGAAACGGGCAAGTGTGCTCGTTGTTGGTGGTTGGAGTTCGGTTGTGAACTTTTGGTGGTAGAGGTACGGCCTCGGCGAGTCGGTGGACTTGCGTGTGTACGGGACTTGGGAGTCCGAGGGTTTGTAGGTGTACGGCACCGAGGAGAGATCCGGTGGGATCTTACATAGTGGAAATCCTTCGTGTGTCGAAGGCGGGGATGTAGAGCAAGTGTGCTCGAACCTCGAAACAAACCCTTTGTGTTTGCGATTGCTTACTCTTCCCTCTCTCTCTCTTTGTCTCTATTTTATATCTTGCATTCAATTTATTGTGTTCATCCTATATATGCATGATATATTCCCTTGTGCTCATAATTGATATATATACTTGCTTGGGATTGTTGTTAACACTAGTATTCAACCAAGAGAGCCAACGCGGCACCTCAACCCATTCAAGGGGAATCTAGAGGAGCTTGTCCAGAGCCTCGCAAGGGGAATTCGGCAACACTCTTGAGTTATACATAAGTGTTTAATTAAAAGAAATTTTAATTTGGTCTACTTAGTTTTAATTCCGCATTATTTGTTCATAAGTGACCATTAGATTAGCCATCACCTATTCACCCCCCTCTAGGTGATCTTACAATTGGTATCAGAGCTAGTGCTCTTGATAAGGGTCTAACAACCTAAGAGTTAAAGATCCTACATTTGGGCTAATCACAATATTTGTTGTACACACACACCTCACCATGGACTTTATGTCACCACCCACCTTTGACATCCTTAACATCCAAACTTGGAAGGTTAAGATGTCCTTGTTCCTCAAAGCCCTAGGATTTAGTGTCTATCTTGCTACTACTAATAATGATTATTGTTCAAATAGCAAGTACATTGAGGCTAATGCAAAAGCCCTTCATGCTCTTAAATGTACCCTAAATGATGATTATTTATCTAGGGTTTCTAACATTGAATCGGCTTTTGTAGCTTGGAACACCCTCATCTCCCTTGGCGAAAATGAACAATACTATGCGGGGAGTGATTCGGATGTTGGAAGCGACACCTCCAACAAGTGCTACATGGTCCAAGGGGATGACCCCCTTGAGGTAAATACCGAATCCGATGATGAGGATGCTAGTATGTCATATGATGAGCTAAATTCTTTATGCCAATTATTGCTTGAAAGATATGACATAATTAAGAAAGAAAATAAAATTTTGAAAAAGGACATTGCTTGCATGCATAATGAACATGATTCATGTAGAGATAACATTGCATGCTTAGAAAAGAATAATAAAGATTTGAAAAAGAACATTGATTGCATGCATGTAGAAAATGATTCTTTTAGAAATAAACTTGCATGCTTAGAAAAAGAAAATAAAGATTTGAAAAATGAGAATGTTTCCTTATTTTCAAAATTGAATGATCTTTGTGAAGGGAACACTATTTTGAAGGATAATATTGCTATGGTTGAAAAACAAAAAGAAGATATTTTGCAAGAAAATATTACTTTGAAAAGAAAATTTGTTGAAAAGAAAAAGATTTTGTTGCTAAGAAGAAAAAGAAAATGATTCTTCATCTCATCATGCCTTTCATGCTACCACTAATGAGATTAAGAACTTGAAAAATAAAATGAATAATTTGAGTTCAACTTTGAACTCTTGTGCATTTAATCATTCTAAGTTGGAATCTTTGTTTCAAAAGAAACAAGTTCCCCATGCTCATGCACATCATCATACTCATCATGCTCATGCTTATGGTGCACATCACGATCACAATCACATTCATAAGCATCATACTAAGGTGTACATTTGTACACATTGCGGTCGCAAAGGCCATCTAGCAAGATATTGTTTTGATAAGAAACCATATTTATATTTTGCTAAGTATAATAAATTTTGGGTTCCTTACAACAATGCTAACCCCAAAGGACCCAAGAAAATATGGGTACCAAAACCCCCACCTTTTGATTTTGATGTAGGTGAGGGCTCTCACAAAACGTGAGAGGATTGGTGCCTTGGTAGCGAATGCAATGGATATGATGGACACTCTTGTAGATGCATTGCTATCAAGGAATTTTGGTGGGTCAACCACCATGCTAGGAGCTTTGGAGTTGGTAACAAATTCTAAACTCCTATTTTATTTATGTACATACTTTTATGTTCATGCTATTTTCTTATGTCATATTCATAGCATGTTCATGATTTTGTTTTAAGATTTTGTGTGCTTCATGTGGTATTTACATGCTTGGATGTAGAATTTGTCAAACTTGCATTTATACATGTACACATAGTGAATTACAATTGACTCTTAAATAATTGAACTTCATGCTCACTTGTATCCACTTTATGCATATGTATAATCTAGTGTTGATGATTCTCTTTTATACATGTTTTTGCCAAATTTTTTTTGTGTGATTTACTTCATGTATATGCATGCTTAATTCAAATCTAATAAATATACATGTATACCCGTGAGTCTCTTGCCTTCATGCAAACATTTAATAGACTCTTTTATTTTTGGGATATGTATGCATATTGTTAGATTTGTATAATTCATACATATACCATGTAAATTTTTTTTTTTGATTTGTTTTGATACAAATGATTTTTGTGTGTTGTTAAATAAAAATTTTAGTCATGATTTGATTTGGGCTTCAATGACTATTTTCATGTAGACACTATTTACATAACCTTTGAACACTCTATCTTTAAGAAAATATATAATTTGGAGTTTTATGGAATATGAGTGCTTGAACTTTTATGTATTTAGTAGTATTCATGAAATACATATGATCTTATATTTTTAAGGAACTTTAACTAGTTTGTCAAAAATCCATTTAAACTAGTTATCTATTCTTCAAGTATTGCACATGATTCTATTTTTATGGATAAATTCTTTTGTGATTTCAAAATTTTTGATGCTACATTGTATTGAATATTAGTTTAGATGTTAGTATTTGTCAACACTTGGATTTATACTTGTACACCTTATGGACCACAAATAAATCTATATATGATTGGGTTGAATGCTTATTTGTGCATATTAGATGTACTAGTATAGCCTTGTGTTGATGATCATTACATTCTTAAACTTGTATTCCCATTTGGATTTATGTTTTGATCATGTGATTTCATTTCATGTATAAGTTTCTTTTGCCAAAACATTAAAATATACATGGATAACCCTTGAGTCATTTGCTTTTCATGCAAATCTATTTATGAGGACTCAATTGTATTTTGGGGATATGTATGTATACTTAATGTCTTGTCAAAACATACATATGCTTGAAATATAATTTTGATGATTTTCATATATTAAAATTTGTAATGATTTTCGTATTTTCAAAATTTATGATTTGAAGGAATATTGAGTTTCATTGTCATTTTCATGATGTCATGTTTCACATAACATTAGTACACTCACTTCTTTTGAAAATTATATGGACTTTATGGATTAGAGTGTTTTAGTGCCTTATGATTTATGCATATTCCATGAAAATATTTTTTGTTGTATTCCTTGGTGGAAGGATTCCTTACTAGTTGTTAAAACACTTTCATTTAACTAGTTTGAATTCTTCATATGGTAGATTACATGATGTATACACTTATGCTTACTTTTCAATTGGTATCATTGGATATGTTCAATTGGTATCAATATGACTTCATATTGTGTATATTCATATTTTGATTGTATGAATGCTTTCAAATTTTAATTATATCTATTCATACATATATGTGATCTATTTGTGCTTATTTTACAAGTGGTATTTCCTTTAAAGCACAAAGATTGTTGATGCTAAGCTTAATTAGATTTCAAATTGGTATTTCATAATAAGCTTATGCATTGTGTTTTGAAATTAGTATCAAAAATTCAAAATTTGATTATTTTACAATTGATATATCAAAATTTGTTGTTACTAAGAAAAAGTTAAAATTTTGTTTTGATAAAGAAAAATTCAAAATTTTTGATTTGTATTGTCTATATGCAAGGAGAGCTTAACATCTCTTCTACATATAGATTCATGTTGAGTATATTATAAATGAGGAGATTGACAACTCTTCTTTATATGATATACGTGTGTAGGGGGAGCTTCACATCTCCTCTTATGCATGACATATTATACGTTATGTGAATTAGGGCTTGTCATCCCTCTTTCATGTAATGTATATGTGTCGGGAAGCTAACTTAACGTCTTCCTCTTCATGAATTTATATCGCATATAAATTTTATTGATTAATTTGTATTTACCCTCCTTGATTTCCTTAAAGGGGGAGAAAAATTTGTTTGATGTATTCTTCTTTGAACCCTTTGTTGATGATTGACAAAAAGGGGGAGAAGAATTTTGTGATTTTATATGTATGATTTCATGATTTCCTTACTTAAGGGGGAGAAGTATTTGGTTCCTTTCTTAAGGGGAGTAAGATTTGTATTTATGCATATATATGTTGTCTTGCAATTAGGTTTATATGATTGCATCTCCTACATTGCATACATGTCATGTGCTTTTATTGCCATATCTTTTATTTATTTGGTATGCATGAGTTAAGGGGGAGCTTCTTTGAAGCTTTACTTTAATCCATGCATATATAATTTCATGAGTTTTGTCATCATCAAAAAGGGGGAGATTGTTGGCCCAAAGGCCTATCGCCCTAGTTTTGATGATGATCAACTCATGAAGTTATATTTACTAATGATCTTGTGCTAATTAGTGACAGATTTCATGATCAAGATCTTAGTAGGTGCAAAGCTCAACAAAGGTTAAAAGATCAAGATTTGGAGCTTGCATGTTGTGATCCAAGGAGCTTTGGATCAAGCTTGGACCAAGTCAAGATGATGTGAAGCTTCAAGTGAAGACTTCAAGGAGTTGAAGACTTGTGTCTAGGTATAGAATTTGTATTTTTGTTTTAGTAAAAATGTAAAGGATAGAATAGTGGTGGATTGCTCAAGTTATATCACACACACACACTCTTGATAGAACTCTTGATTTAATTGATTTCATAAAAGATTTTGTTTTTAGAAAAGAACTTTTATTTTAGAAAAAGATTTTTCTTTGAGACAAAATATTTGTTGGTTTTTGGTATTTCTATCATGTATATTCTTTAACCAAAACCAAGTTGTATACTAGATTTCAAAAACATAGATATTTCATATGATTGTGGAGTGGATCATATCCATACACACTATGCTTTTAAATGGACTCAAATATCTTGTTTTTGTATTTGATAAAGGTTTGGAAAAACATTTCATGGAAAATTAGGTTTTTATCAAAAGAATTTTTACCAAGTATTTTACCTTGTTAGTAGTATGACACATGCTCATACTCTATGATTTTTCAAGACCAAAACATTTTATCCAAGACCCAAAACCTAAATCCAAATTGTCCAGGTCCTGGAAGTTCTGATTTTTCAGAATTTCTCAGTGACCGGTCGACCGGCAGTCGACCGGCACTCGACCGACATGCACAGTTTTGTGCATGTGCGTATCAGTCGACCGGGACTCGACCGGGACTCGACCGACCCAAACCTGTTGCTCTCTGGAAATTGCCAGTCGACCGGATCGGTCGACCGACAGTTCTTTCCAGAAGAGCGGTCGACTCACCAGTCGACCGGTGGCTGCAACGGTCAGAAAAATGACCGTTGGCCGGTCGACGGTGGTCGACCGCCAGCTCTGACAGAACCCCAACGGATCTATTTTCTGTCAGCCCTATAAAAGGGGTCTTGTCACTTGTTTTAGGTAGAATTTTTTGGAGACCTTTGAGCTAGTTTTTCCAACTGATTTCAGAAGTTCTCTCCACATATTTGAGTGCAAATATTTCCCATCTTAAAGGGAGTTTTTATCAAGAGAGTGTTAAGTGATTCTTTGAGTTTTTCACCATAGTCTTTCCTTGCTTTTCTCACACCACACTTGAGCTTTCCATTGCTAGATATTCCTATAGGTGTGTTGTAGTGAGAGTGCTCTTTAGGTGATCAAGTGTTGTGATCATCAAAGAGATCTTTTCTTTGTATTTGAGGAAACGGGCAAGTGTGCTCGTTGTTGGTGGTTGGAGTTCGGTTGTGAACTTTTGGTGGTAGAGGTACGGCCTCGGCGAGTCGGTGGACTTGCGTGTGTACGGGACTTGGGAGTCCGAGGGTTGTAGGTGTACGGCACCGAGGAGAGATCCGGTGGGATCTTACATAGTGGAAATCCTTCGTGTGTCGAAGGCGGGGATGTAGAGCAAGTGTGCTCGAACCTCGAAACAAACCCTTTGTGTTTGCGATTGCTTACTCTTCCTCTCTCTCTCTTTGTCTCTATTTTATATCTTGCATTCAATTTATTGTGTTCATCCTATATATGCATGATATATTCCCTTGTGCTCATAATTGATATATATACTTGCTTGGGATTGTTGTTAACACTAGTATTCAACCAAGAGAGCCAACGCGGCACCTCAACCCATTCAAGGGGAATCTAGAGGAGCTTGTCCAGAGCCTCGCAAGGGGAATTCGGCAACACTCTTGAGTTATACATAAGTGTTTAATTAAAAGAAATTTTAATTTGGTCTACTTAGTTTTAATTCCGCATTATTTGTTCATAAGTGACCATTAGATTAGCCATCACCTATTCACCCCCCCTCTAGGTGATCTTACAATTGGTATCAGAGCTAGTGCTCTGATAAGGGTCTAACAACCTAAGAGTTAAAGATCCTACATTTGGGCTAATCACAATATTTGTTGTACACACACACCTCACCATGGACTTTATGTCACCACCCACCTTTGACATCCTTAACATCCAAACTTGGAAGGTTAAGATGTCCTTGTTCCTCAAAGCCCTAGGATTTAGTGTCTATCTTGCTACTACTAATAATGATTATTGTTCAAATAGCAAGTACATTGAGGCTAATGCAAAAGCCCTTCATGCTCTTAAATGTACCCTAAATGATGATTATTTATCTAGGGTTTCTAACATTGAATCGGCTTTTGTAGCTTGGAACACCCTCATCTTCCTTGGCGAAAATGAACAATACTATGCGGGGAGTGATTCGGATGTTGGAAGCGACACCTCCAAAAAGTGCTACATGGTCCAAGGGGATGATAACATATCAAGTATCAGTGAGAATAAGAGAGGGGATATCAGTGTTAAGTGATAACATGTCAAGTATCAGTGTCAGATATCAAGTGTCAGGGGATCAGGTGTCAAGTATAATATATCAGTGTCAGATAATTAATATGTCAGTGTCAGGTGAGTTAAATACAGAGTTACATCATCATATGTCAAGTAATCATCCGGTCATGCAACATGATACATGAGAATAGTATAGTTAAACATTTCAAACTCTTCACAACCATATCTATAATCTATTAATTAGCTATACGAAGCCGAGCGAAGCAGAAGCGTATCAGGCATCTCCAATGCAAGTATAATAGCAGTTCAATGGATTATAATAACGGCAACAGGTATTCATATAACATGTTAATTTTAGAAAATCACTCGCATATCATATATCAACTCATATAATGATGTATCATGTATTAAAAACTAGAGTAGCAATTGTTAGGCATGTAACGATAGTAACAAGACATTCACATATCAATATATCATGCAATAAACGCTAGAGTAGCAGTTACTAAATATGAACTGATGATAACAAACACTCGCTTAAATTTATATCGAATTAGCAAGGCATGAGGCAACATAAAGTACTCGCCTAAATCATTGTAAAATGACGTAAAATCTTAGAACACCAGAAACACGTGCACGTCACCAATTCATATTAAAATATATAAATATAATATTAATTTATTAATAGAGAGAATAAGAGAGGGGAAAGAGAGAGGAGAGAGATAAGAATGAAAGAGAGAGAAGTTGGAGAGAGAGAGAGAGACTTGTAGGAAAGTGAAAAAGAAAGGAGTGGTGCTGAAAATGAAGGGATGTAAATAGGGAATGAAGGAGAGGGTAGATAGGAAATAAAAGAAAGAGGGGTAATAGAGGAAGAAGGAAGAGAAAGAAAGAAGAAAAGAAATAACTAAAAAAAGAAAGAAAGAAGAAAGAAGAAGAAGAGAAGGAGGGCGGCCGGCGGCACTGCCGGAGGGGCGCCGACGAGGAGGGGCGCCGGCGGCGCCCCTTGGGTAGAGGAGAGAGGGGAGAGGGGAGTTGTTGATGTTGTTGTTGTGGTTGTTGTTATTGTTGTTGATGTTGATGGTGAAGGTGGTGGTGGTGGTTGGTGGTGGGGGTGTTGGTTGAAGGTGGTGGTGTTGGGGAGTTGGAGGAGGAGGAGGAGGTAGTGGTTGGGTGGTGGAAGTGGAGAAATTGGTAGTGGATTAAAGAAGAAGATAAAGGTGGTGGTGATGGGTTTTTAGGAAAATTAGAAAAGAGGAGATATTAATTGAAGAGGAGGGGGTGGAGAATAGGAGAGGGGAACTTGGGGGGAAGGTGGCCGGCCCTAGGTGGTGGTGGTGGTGGCCGGCCATGGTGGAAGAGAAGGAAGAAGGTGATGGTGATGAATGGTGATGAAGACGGTGATGTTGTTGGAGTTAGTGTTGTTGTTAGAGATGGAA